>VWZT01013072.1:25803-59729 GCA_013397055.1 Pachycephala philippinensis
TGTCAAAGGCAGACTGAAGTTTGCAAGAAACAAATTCCACTTTTTGGGAACTGGTTCAGAAATTTTAAAAAGATAGGAAATATTATATTTCTGTGAAATAGAATATTTATTCTAATCTTATGTATTTAGAACTTCTTTTATTTTTGTCTTTTGCATAATGCTCTTCCATTACACCACAAAGCAAAAATTGAGACCAAGAGGACTAATCTTTGAAATAAATAATTCCATCTTATCTGGCATATAAAAGAAAACTATAATATCAGTTACATTCAATACTGCTTTAGAAATCCTGAAACTTCCTTCTTATGTCTGTTTGTTGTCTGTAAAGCCTGGCAAGCACTGCTGGTCCAGATCTAGATGGCTAAGTCAAGTTAGGCAAATGTTCTCCAAGAAATCTTTGAAATAAAAATCTTTAGATACGTGTGACTGTTGCTTCTGTATCCAACCTTCACCCATGATCCCAGACGAAAATGTCAGTTTCCCAAAATTTAGGCTTCTAAATCAGAAGTCCCTTTCTCATACTGTTTACTCATGTATGAAGTGACATTTCACCACTCTTTGTAACCAGTTCTGAACTGGTGATTGAGAAAAGAAATCAACCAGCAGCAGATGCAGGGGAACAGGGGGTTATTGTTCAATTAAATGTACATACAATTAATATATGGAAGTATTATAATGTAAATACTCTTTATTATGTATTACTAAATTAAAGTCAGGGTATTCCCCACAATTGCTTAGGGATAATTTATTGGTTTATGTTTTATGCAGGTAGAAAGACAGGTATTTACAAAAATGGATTAAAATATGCATACAAAGAATGCTCCTAAAATGACTTATTTTAAAAAGTGTGTATTTTTAGAACAGGTATATGTTTTCCCATTGCCATTCAGTACCCTATATAAGAACTTTCCACTTTCAGCCTGCAAATATTTAGTATGTGCACAGCTGAAAATTAATAACTGGAGTGCTCTGTATGTCTTTTTCTCCCTGCAAAGAATCCACGTTATGTACACATATGTGCTGTATAGCAGATAGCAATGGACTGAATGCCTGCAAAGAAATGAACTTCACTTCTACAGACTTGGAGTAAATTACTTCAAAGCAGCTTCTAGCAGAGAGCATCATGCTGCCAGTCATTAAAAATTAGCTTCAAGGGACTCATAGGTGCTGTGTATAAATGAATTTTATTCTATAGAATTATTTGATCCATATTCCACAGAGGACAAATATAGAACATGAATAAGTCATTGCCAATCCTAACATTTCACTACACTGCATTCATAGCTGCAATCCACCTGCTTCTTCTCTACTTATGCATCATTTATGTGTTATTTATTTCAATCACTTGGGGAATTATAGCTTTATTACTGCATTCCTATTCTACATCTGAGAAATATGATGTGCCTTAATTTGAGAAAAAGCCCATTAGTATATAGTTTTTATTTTGTGCTCCACACCTTTGTTATTCACAGTAAGGAATTACCCACTGAAGCAGACAAGTAAAGCAATCTGGGTTTGTTTTATAATAAATTGTATCATATTATGCCCAGAGGCCAGAGTAGAAAGAGTTTGTTCAATAATAAGGTTGGTTCATTAAACATTAGAGTATTGTGTTTTCTCCCAGAGTTACATGCTGATTTCATATAGAGTAATAGTGTTTGCTTCTGTAAGTACATGTTCCTACAGGCATGGAATTAGCATTTTATATACCAGCATCAATACTAAAAATGGGGGGAAAACACTTCTTCCCTAAAAAAAAAAAAAAAACCAAAACAAAACTGTGGAACTGTAAGTACCTGTGAATTACTAAATAACATATTCTGAATTTCAGAGGAGGAAGGGAGAAGGGAAAAGATTGGTGTTGTTTAGATCTGTCCTTTGACAGAGTATACTCTCAAATTGCATAGTTTAAAAGTGCAATTGCAAACAGTTCACTGATTTTGAAACCCAGCTTCAGCTGGATTTTCTATACCTTTCTGTTATTTACAATTTTTTTTTTTTAATTCTTTTTGAAACAATGGTCATTGCACATACATGGATAACCAGCAGCACATTCAGCTCCCTAGAATTAATCTGATTCAACTAAGTTATTTTCCTGGGTATCTGAGAAGTGCCAAGCTTGATATATGGGCTGGACATAGAAGCTGTTGAAATCCAGTGTTCTGTTCTTAGCTCACTGCTGAATACCTCTAAAAATCAAATGTTCTTCTCAACACTTATTGAACGGCATATCACATGAATTTCAGCTTCCTCTGCTGGTCTGACACATACTAGTCTGACACCTTTTTTCTGTGAAGAACTGTTTCCATTATGCTCTTTGCAAAGTGCTTTGGAAAAAACATGCAGTATATTTTAATTGTTAAATTTGCTGAATAGCAGTTGCCAGATACATCACAACAGCCTTTTAGAATGACTGTACTAAATGAATGAGGCTCATAACAACCAGCTATGCTAATTACACTGTTTAGGAAAGGGAAAATACTAACATATACTTACTTGGTGATGACTAAAGACATTCAAAATTGCAAACCAAGGGAACTGTTATCTTCAAATTCTGTTAGAATCCAAGAACCTTTAAAAAAAGTCTGTGAAATTATGTTTCAGAAATGCTAGTCCATATGCTGTTTTAAAACCAAAATATGTAACTCATGTCAGGCAGCCTGGAGCATTTTCTGTCTCCTTCCTCTGCAGAAACAAGCCAGAAGTCCTCACCTCATTGGATTGAGCTCAGAATCTGAAGTATTCTAGGCTAAGGGCATCACATACAAAACAAACTTTCATGTACAGTTAGTCTTAACTATTCTGAATGTCACACAATCATTACTTATTCCAAGTTTTACAGATTGTGACTAAATATGGACAGAGACAGACAGAGCCTGCATAGCCTACTTTGGTCGAGAACATCTAGAATATAGCAAAATTTAAGTATAAATCACACTGAGACAGAGATGGGTTACAGTAGTCTCTGACACGAAGAGTTTACAAGACCAGTTTACAAGTTTGCATTGCCATTTGGCCTACTTCAACTTAGAAAGAATATTGTAAGGATATTCTGTGGTTATAGGATGGATTTTCTGGGGATGCAGTCTTCCTTCTTATCTACAAAAAACATTTTCACCCAGATCACAAGAAGGAAGAAATAACATCATGATGGGGCTAACGGCACAGTTCAATGAATTAATTGCAAAAAAAGAATGATGTTCAGAAAACGTTGTGAATTGCCCTGTCTTGGAGAAGCAAATTGACCTTGACTGTGGGAATGTAAAAATATTTCCTCTGTAACCAGCTGGAGGTGTCATAAAAGTAAACGGTAGATTACATAAATTAATCTATGCTTCGCTTGATGATAACAGCAAGAGTGTTGTTTTTTTCTTTTTATTACCATGAAGGAAATATGCAAAGAGAAGATGAAGGCGGTGGGGGGAGGAAGGTGGAACTGAGATGTCTCAAAGATGAAGGCATTTGCAATGGCAGACATGCCACTGAGACTGTGGGAGGATTGTGCCTTTTTGGAGTGGCTCTGGGAAGAAATGGAGATGCTCTACAACTACTGAAATAGCACTAGAAACTCATGTGGGGAAATGACTCAAATTCGATAAATATAATAATAAAAAAAAAGTGCAATAGCTATAGACTGAGCGTATTAAGCAGAATCTGTATTTGAATTAACATTTTCAGTGGCTAATCAATCAATTGTATTGCAACTAGACCTCCAAGATTTTTTGCATTGCCATAATTTATGACATAGTTGCCAAAAATCAACCTAAAGAGAAGGAACACAATTAATGGAAGGTTTGAATGGAACTGTTCCCACCCTGACATAATTTATCTTAAGGTATAAATTTGTAAAAAGAGATTAAAAATATCCAGAAATCTTAAGAGGATAATTTTGTTGCCTATAAATTTCAGCTGCAGACAAAACCAGGACTATTCACTTTTCAAACAAGCTGTTTTGGCAGAGATACCATTTAAAAATATTCACATAATTAAAATGAATCATAAACTTTTTTTTTTACACTTTGAAAAAAAGAAAAAAAAGAGCATTTAGGGAGTATCAGAGGAGATAAGAAGACACTAGCCTGCTAAATGCTTCTTTATATGCAAGAAATTTTCAGGTAGTCCTAAATTAAAAATAACAATAAAAAAAAATTTACTGGCAAATACTTGTTCCTCATCATTACCTGAAAACAAGGTAATAGCAGAATGTTTGGGTAATCGGCTTTTGATTCCCATTTTAAATGAATTTACAAAACTTGATCAAAGTCTATCTGCAACTTTTAGTTAGAGGGCTAATTAAACCCAATGTATGCACAAAGATCTGAAATGAGGTTGAACAGAATCTGAAGTGTATATACAGTAGGGCCTGTGAGAGTGGCAGCATAATTTAAAAAAAAAAGTATTCAGAAGGGAAAAAAGATCAAGGTCCATAATACTAGATGTTAGGCAAGGAGAAGTGGCAAATACTAAGGAAAGTTGAAAACCTTAAGAGTAACATAATCCAGGTGGAAAATACAATCTTTTTGAAAGGATATATTAGCTAAAACAAGTTTTCCAGAATGCAGCCTAAGGTATTATGCTAAGTAGGAGTAGAATCATTGAATCTTGGTATCATTTATTGCAGAAAAGACCTTTAAGATCACCAAGCCCACACATAAACCTAACACTTTCAAGTCCATCACTAAACTGTGTCCTTAAGGGTCTCATCTACACATTTTTAAAATACCTCCAGGGATAGTGACTCCACCACTTCTGTGGGCAGCCTCCTCATGACTTCAACTCCACCAGCTTTGGTGACCTTCTTTGGATGCACTGCAGCACCTCAGTGTCTTTCTTCTAGTGAGGGGCCCAAATCTGAACATAGGATTCAAGGTCTGGCCTCAACAATGCCATATACAAAGGAGAATTAGAAAGAAGGATATTGTACTGCAATTTATCATCATATTAATATATTCATTTAGAGAATATTATACTGCCTATTGAGTCCTCTAATATCACTTTACATTTAAAATTTAGCATTATTGATTTGTGTTTGTAACTATAACAATATTCATTAAATGAATAATATGTGCATCAGTGAGTTTCTACATCATGCTGCTTATTTGCACTTGTGACTTGTCTTATTCAAGTGCAAAAAATGAACAGAATGCAATCAGAATGTTAGATGTCTATATCATATAATCATTGAAGAGGAAATTTTGGTGAAAGGTACTTTCCTACTTAAAAGTTCCAACAAGATATTGAAATCAAGTTTTAATTGAGATAGTTTTGCAGCTTGTAGAGGTCAAGAGTTCTTTGCAAATTAATCAAGCATAAAATATTACTCCTGGACATTTACAGGTTTGTGGGGGAAAATACTTTTATTCTAATCCGAAACAAGTAGAACTTCAATGATCAGGTTATTGGGCATCTAACTAGATGAAAGCCCAGAGTATCTCGAATAAAGGTTTTATGGTGAACCTTTTAAACAAATTCTTGAACTGTGCCCGTAGGTACACTTGTAAATAAATACGTATACAAAGTGTCTAAGAAAGCCCAAAAGATATTTTTGTAAGTAAAGGATTTGATATGCTACAGTAGGACATCAGTGTTAAGAAATGAATATAAGTGTAAAAAAAAGGTATTTCTGGATTGTGGTATTAGTATTTGCTTGCCTTTATCTCTGTTTTGGTACTTGCTTAATTCAAACTTACACCAAAAATGTGGAAAAGTTATTACAAAAATGTTGTGCAACACAGGGATATTTTTAAGCTGAAAGAATGTGAATTATATTTTACAAATAAGATATTTACCTTTCTACTAAATATCTGGCTAAAACTTGTTGCCTGTTTCATCTAATGAGACTTCTTGACCTGTTAAGCCATTAATTTATATTCCAGACATTCAAGATTTTATATCAGAATAATGACCCTGTTCTCTCTCCTTTCAAATCCTAGATTGAAGCATAAATTTATCTTGATTGAATATGCTTTCTCTGAATAACATGTGCTAGCCCTGCAGAACCTACTGTCAGAATTTGGTATAATCTTTCATGTAATTCTGGAATAATCAGGGAGAAGCATAGACTGCTGCACTAAAATAAAATGAAAGGAAGCCACAGTGGTTGCATTATTATAATGACTAACTGCTAGAAAAACAGAAAGAGACAGCTTTTTTTTTTAATACTGCCAATAGTATTTTCCTCTTAGCATTTCGAGAGCGGAGGAAGCCACGGAATTTGTAAAATATGTCTGTTTTGACTTTGTTTAAAAATAAACAGACACTAGAATAACAAAAATCTGCTACTGGTATTGTCAAGGAATATTTTTTCTGTGCTTATTCATATGCCTAACATTTTTTGAGGAGACATTTTTGTCTGTTATGGCATAATGTTGTGTATTTTTGTGCTATTTTTATTAATAAGTATTTATTCTCATTCAGTGAGCACACCTTTATAATGATCAAAACCTACTTAATGATGATGGCATCAAAAATGAACATGAACAGCGGATGCACTTATCGCTTATGCCAAGTCAATTCAAGTGGTTTTTCATCCCTTATCTCTGTCATGACTTAAACTGCCCTTGCCCATAGCAGAAATAAGGTTGTCAAACTAAATTTTCAAATTTATCAGTTTAAAGTCTGTTTTTAGGGCACCCAAAGTTATCTGTGTTGAATTAATTACACAAATGCATAGATCTCTGCTTTATCTATGAGCTTGGCTGTAAAACTATCAGCTGTGTTTCAATTCACTGTTAAATCTGACAAGGAAAAAAGGGCTTAACAAATATTTCAAAAAGTTAAAAATGCAGTGTGATGAGTTGACCTTGGCTAGACACCAGGTGCTCACCAAGCTGCTCTGTCACTCTCCTCCCCGGCAGGATGGAGGAGGGGAGAGAAAATAAAATGGAAAGAAAATCACGGGTCAAGATAAAGGTACTTTAATAAAGCAAAAGCAAAGGCCGCTTGCAGAGGCAAAGGAAAACAAGATTTATTCTCTAATTCCCATCAGCAGGTGATGTCCAGTCACTTCCCAGAAAGCAGGACTTCAGTATGCACAGCAGTTACCTGTCAGACAGACATCATAATAATGAATGCCCCTATTCCTCCTCCTTTCTCTGAGCTTTTATTGCTAAGCAGATGTCACATGGTATGGAAAATCATTTTGGTCGGTTTGGGTCAGATGTCCTGGTTGTGTCCCTTCCCAAGATTTTTCCCACCCCCAGACTACTGGTGGGGGCCAGTGTTAGAGAGGTGTGCCAGCACTGCTCAGCAGTAGACAAAACACTGGTGTGTTAAGAAAACCTTTCTAGCTACTTGTATAAAGCACAGTAGTATGGGGACTGCTACGGAAAATTAATTCCATCTTAGCTAGACCCAATGCGTGCAGTTTTACTGTGAGAAGGCATTCTTTGATAGGAAAAGAAGAAGAAATATCACTTCAGATTCACCAGACTTGAGTAATGAAAAACAAATTCTGAAATATTTTCCTTTAGTTTTTATGTAATTAAGGTTTATTTGAGAACAAGATTTTTTAATATTCCAGCTCTACTATAAGAGATCCCTGGAGGTTAGAGATGGTTAACTCCCACCTTGTATTTCAGTCCATTAAAAAAACTGATCATTTACCCTCCATGGGAATCAGTTCCCTTGAAAAGAATCTCTCTGCAGACAGCTGTTGAAAGGTAGCCTTTAAAATGAACATTACAGAATTTCACACTTCACCAGCTAAATATAGTGAGACTCTGGTGATAACATGACAGAGGATTTGGTATTTTCTTTGTCGATATTTCAACTTTTTATTAATTAGACTTCTTGTTCTTTATTGTTGATCACCAACCCCACCCCCAGTAACATCAATAGGTATCAAATAAAATGTTAAAAAATATTCAGAATACATTTTTCTCATAGATTGAATACAACCACCAAAAGTAAAAAAATTGTTCTCTGCTTTGGTTTTTGATGAATGGCATCAGAAATTAGCAATAAGATACCATCACAGGAAAAAGGAGAAAGGATTAATTTCATATCCGTTTCCTATTTTCAGTCCTGTTCTTGTCTTGGGACTGCATACATTTTGTCCCCAGTTCAGCTCATATTATAGCATAGCTTTTCAATTGTCATGAGACCATATAAACTCTTTGCCATTTTTCTTTTCATTTTGAAGAGGGATCATTTATTAAAGAAATGAAGCAAAACACTGTGGAAATAAATTATGTATTACAATTGGAGGCAAAAGAGATTTTAACACTTACAGAAAACCAGGAAAAATTGATTGGTTTAAGACCGTAAACCTCTTAGGTGTCGCGATCCATTAGGCATGAAGGAAATTTAGCAGGGGTGAAACGGTGGTGTGGTGGCGCCTTTGCCAATAAGCAGATGCTCACCCAGCCTTTCTCACTCCCCATCCTCAGCAGGACAGAGGAACAAAATAGGATGCAAAACCTTGTTGGTAAAGACAGAGATTAATTCTGTTACCATCACAAGCAAAGCAACTTATCTTTGGGAAAATTCATTTTGATCTCCAAATAAAATAGAGTGGTAAGAAACACATACAAAACCTAAAACACCTACCCAACAAACAATTCTCTTCCGAGGCTCAACTACACTCCTTTCTTCCCAACTCCTCTTCCTCCCCGCTCAGCTCCCAGTGGTGCAGAGGAAGTGGGGCATTAGGAAGTGCTGTCACTCCATAACAATTCATCTCTGCAGCTCCTTCCTCCTCACACTTTTCTCCATGGCCAGTGTGAGGTCCTCCATGAGCTTTGAGGAAACACTTGATACACCATGATCTCTGCCAATAATTTCAGAGGCTTAAGGAAAATCTCTCTTCCAGTGTCTGGAGCACCTGCTACCAAAACTTAGCCATCTACAACCAGTGCAGGTGTGAATAACATTCATTTGTTTGATCTTTGCTATAATGTGTCTGGACACTGTTCTCAGAGTTCATACTGACAGTCTTGGGTTTTTCACCCTTCCCAGTGGGTAGCCATGGATTCATGTTCATGCACCATAAGTTAGAATAGGAAAAGGAACCAGATGCTTTGCCAATAATAGGGCAATATTGAACATAATTCATAACATTTACTACTACTCTTTTTTTTTGTTTTTTTTTTTTTTTTTTTTTTACACAGTTTAGTCTTATTACATTGGTTACATTGAGTATGACTTAGGAAAACATAAACTCATTAGGCTAAAAGTGACCACACTATCTCATCATAAGTGAGGGAGGTAGACAGTGCTTACATATTAGCAGTCTCAAAAGAACATTTTGGATGACTGCATGTTTTCATTAATGCAACTTGTTCTCTGTGGGATACTGAATGTACGCTTAACTCTACAGATAAGGTCTCACCCTCAGCTGCAAGAAGAACTCAGTTTTCCAAAGCCTCAAAACCTACCTCTGGATAAATTTGGTGTACAAATGCAGCTAGACTGAGTGGACAGTTTCATTGGTTTGTTTTCTGGGAGTGAGAAACATTTACTGCCCTTTTTTCCAGGATGGATGAACATTACAGTGACTACATGATCATCCCAAAAAGTGTCAGACACCATAACCAGGTGTCATTAGTCACCAGTTAATGCTATGACTTTGGATTGACCCAAATATGGACGCTTAATGGAAAATGGAGTAGCAGACTTAGTTTGAGGCTATGTTCTGAAGCAGGCAAAACTAACAATTACCTCTTTACTTTTACACCATTTATCCCATTATAAGGATAATTTGTAAAATAGGCATAAAAATTATTGAATGATGGAATGTTTTGGCATTCTAATCTAAGACAAACTAGCTTGGTTTTTTTTTTTTTAATATATTTTCAATGTAATGGTAATTTTGAACTTTTACGTTGTGTTTTTACATGTAGAAAAGATTCTTGTATTAAAAGGTCTTAATACTGAATGACAATGACCAACATAAAATGGCAAGTGTTCTGCTCTGGAATTCATCAGCATTTTCTAAAATTTTCAGAGGTTCTTACTCATGCAGAACCTCAGATGAGCATTTGTGGTAGCTGATTATTTTTTTAAGTGTTATCTTGACAATAAGATTTATGCTTCCAAGATAATACAGTAAAAGATTTTTTGACGCTTGAATTATGTAAAAACATTCCTACGGCAATTGACACTAGAAAGCAATAATACAAAACTAGAAGCGTCTTATTTACATTTTATATATATGTGATTATAGTTTTCTTTTTCTTTTAAACTTAATATTGATAGCAAAAAATGTATTTTTTTCCCCCAAAATCTAAACAAAATGCCTCTTCTTTTTCTAGATATTTGGAAGAATTAATGGACTTCCTTTTCAAATTCTCTTGCAAATGTCAAGTCTGTAACCATGTCTGAACCAGAGGAGATCAGGCCTCTTTAGTTACTTTAGTATTTCTGCCTAATGTTTTCTAGTCAATACTTCTGTATGGGTAGTGTTTTCAAATCATCTGCTAATTTTAAGTCCTCTTTATTGAACTCGGCCAGTGGATCAAATTCTCAGAATATGGAGCCCAAAACTCAGTGAAGATTATCTGTGCAAGATATACCAGTACCTAACAGAACAAGAGGATTTCACACATTACAAACCCACTTTTACTTCCTAGCTTGGTATTTACCTTATAACTTTATGACAATGTTGGTCAATGTTCTTCTTTTTGTTGATTTAAATAACATCTGTTTCTGCAGGATTACACCTCACCAGCCATTTCTCATTTTGGTTTTATGTAGCTGATTTTTTTGTACCTGATACAGAAATTTTCATTTTACCTTCTTAGACTGTAGCCTACTTTCTTGACCATGACTCTAATTTTTCTACGTCATTCAATATTTTCAACATGGAGGAAGTCCATCCCGGGTCAGATTGTCTGAAAATTAACAAGAATACTTCCTGTGCCTTTATCCAAGTTGCAAATTAAAATATCAAATAGTACCAGACCTAGAAACAATCTCTGGATCCTACTTACTACATCCTTTTGTTTGACAATTGACAACAGCCTACGAATAAATTTTCTAGTTTTCTTCTCCCATCTGAAAAAACTTGATTTTCCTATGTCTGTTTCTGAGAAATCTCCTACTTTACAAGCAGCAAACTTGATAAGGATTGATACCCTTTAGTTTAGATCGAAAATTATAACAACAAATATTTTGATCATATTTATTTCTGAAAAGAAACTAAACTGGTTATTCTTTCTTTCTCGACATCTAACTGCTTGAAAATGATTTCATTGCATGATAACAACTGCCTGCAGTCTTTATGTATTTCCCTCTAGTATAGGCACAAAGTTTCTTTTGTTCTAGTCCTCTAGAACTGTTTCCTAACATCCGTAGTTTCTAAAAGAAAATTGATGTATTTTCCAGGAACTCCATTGTGAATTTCACCAGCCAGAACTGATTTGAAAATATCTAACTTATGTAAGCACTCTCTGAACTATTTTCCTATTTTACCACTATGTCCTTGATACTGCTAGTCAGCTAATCACAACTGACTTATTTTGTGAAGACTGAATTTAAAAGACATTAAACATGCTGTCTCCTCAGCACTAGCTTTTCAGTCCTGCTTTTCAGCAAATCGACATGTCTGCCTTTTCCAGAAATATTTGTAAAGAAACAATTTCTATATTACCAAGTCATGGGATTTTTTAACTATATTTTCATCATCATTCATTATGTGACTTAACAAAGTTTATTTTATAATAGTCATCTCTACAGCTCAAATTTTCCGTATTTCCATTTTTCAGGATTTCTCAATATAGCCCAGCTGATCTCTCATTACCATCCTAGCTTTATATTGGTTGAAATAGTTGTAATTATGCCCTTGATGTTGTTTAAAGAACCCCGAGCTGTCCTAAAATCTTTTTTTCCCATGTATTTCCCACAGAAACTTCTTCGCTGGTTCTCATATTTCATGAGTTTTACTCTTGTGAAGCCTTTTTCTTTTCCTGTTTCCCCCTTTCTGACACTATATGATCCTTGCCATCTCAGCTGAGTTCTGCTTTCACATTCTCAGCAACAGAATAATGCCAGAAAGGAAATATTTCTGGGACTGGGTCCACACATTACCTTAAATGAACTATCCTCAGTGAGCAGCTCTTTCAGGGCCAGAATTCAAGGTCTCTTCCTACAGCTAGAACACCGGCCTAAAGTTATCCTTCTGGCATGTGGATCTAGGTGTTAGTCATAGAAGCATATTCTATGCAGCTCCCATAAGGAAAACTAATTTCATTTGGTTTTTCAAGATTACCTACATCTTCCTATTTTTCTCCATATTCTATAAAGATCGTATTTTGTTTTGCAATTTACAAGAAATTTGGACTACTATGAATATAAACATTTTTGTAATCCTGAAAAGCTAGAGGTTTTGTATTTGAAACTATCTCACAAGTAGAAATTATATTATCAACACCCTTTCAGCTTTTAAAATGGAAATAGAATAATAGAAAAAAGGTTGCATATTGTTGAAAGTTGAGTTTCTGCTAAAATTACATGAGAGTTTTCTCCATGGCTTTACAATTCCCAATTGTATTGTGAAAGTATTCACTAGAGACAAAATGTAAATGGTAAGGAACATCTTTTTATCTGAGGAGAAAAATAAGCTCTTGTACACATCCTTTCACTCTAACTGAAGAGACTTACCCCCCTTTTTCCATCTCCTTTTCCAAAAATAATGAATAAGCCTAAGTAATAATGGTTTGCTTTTTTTTCTTCTTTTTTTTCTCAGCTCAATCACACAAAGCACCTTTTCACTACATTTTCAGAAACAAGATGAATTTGTATCTAAGTGGGCGAAAATTTCATCCTAGTCAAGATACTGGAAATGTCTATCAACTATGTCCAAATTTAGGAGATGCGCACAAGGTAGACAAAGACAGTAAAGATCACCCTTGAGGATATTTAGAAGAAAATCCCTGAAGTGTAAAACTGAAATTATAACAACCATTAACTACTAGGGATGTGTTCCTTGTCAATTTTCTGAAAAAGAAAATGCATTTACTAAAAACATAAAATGTGACTGTCAGGTTGAAAAAACAAAGGACCTGGAAAACCCAAGAACAGCAACATAAAAACAACCAACAAACCAACCAGCCAACAAAAACCTCACAGACAAAAGAGAAAAAGAAACCTGACACACACACACACACACACACACACACACACACACGAAGACATTTTTATCTATATGGTGAAGTCCCATTTAATGCGAATATCTGCTTTGTTTTTTCTTCTATTTTAGTATAGTATTCAGAGACAACAAACATTTCATGAAATAATGGCCGCCTCTATTCAAAGCAATTACCTTAAAACATATCAGTATGCCAGTACATTATATATGTGTGTATGTCTATATATTTATATAATTTATATTTTGGAAATAATGCTAAGGGCAGCATTCCTTATTTATGCCTGAACTTTTATTTAAATTAGGTAAGGCAGACATTCCAACCCTCTCAATGAGAAATTGCACACGTGAAAAAGGAACGTTGTCCCTTTCCCAAATTGCTGAGAGTCCACAAATATTAACAGGCAGGTTTCCAAATATCTTAAAGCATAAAATAGGTAGGAGGTATTTACAGATATTTTGATAAGTAAAAGTCACAGAGCACCAGCAGGATTGTTTAAAACATGGTTTGATTGACAAAGAAAGCTCCAGGGACTGTGAGAATTCTAAAGAATAACAACATAGTGACAGTTCTTTTGAACAAAAACACTAGAAATGGGAATGGAAATTAGTTTTGCTCCTAACAGATACTCCTTTGGGGAGGCAGGGGAGGGAAGTCCTATGTTAGTGCCTGCATTAAATCTCCTTTCACATTTAATTTCCTTTCACTGGAAAGTAACTGAAGAAAAACATGCTTCAAAGCCCATTTTTGGCTAGAAAAGAGTAAAGTGAAGATCGCAAGAAACTTTCAATGAGGCTGATATGAAAGCCACAGACACATGAATATGGCAAGGCTTTATTTCTTCAAAAGTGTCCCGGTTTGAGACAAATTCGGAGGAACATCCAAACTGAACATCCTCTGATAGAAGGCAGGTTACAGCCACCCCTCCCCGACCAGGTTCGGGAAAGAAATATTCCTCAGAGGAAAGTGAAAGAGAAAAAAAACCTGTTTATTTAACAAACACACAGGAAAAGAATAATAATGCTAAATAATTAAACTGCTTGCTGTGGAGAGAAACCTGGGAAATTTAAAGTCCTTTCTGTGGGTGTGGTCTCTCTCCTCTTCTTTGGAGCTAGGTTTACAGTGTAGCCCCCTCAAGGCCAGAGATGTAAGGTCTCCCGGGTATGTTTTGGTGTTGCCAACCAGTTTCAGAAGAGAAGAGGGAAAAACCGAAGTCCCAGAAAAAAAGAAGACTCTGTCTCTCTCCGGAGAGAACAGAGCCGAAAGCTGGCTGAAAAGCAAGCAGGGTGCTTCCTCCGCTCTTCTCACCACAGCAGGAGAATGCAGAGAAGCATGTATTTGTGTCCTTGAACACAAACTGCTTTGAAAAGTTTGCTCGGTTTTTTTCTCTCCCCCCTCTTTGGCTCAGTTTAAAGGCACAGAAAGGCATAGGGTTCATGTCTGGGCATAGAGTGGCGATAAGGGATACAACATCATAAAGTCACCCCAAGACAAAAAGGTTTTCACAAGTTGTGAGGGAGGCTAGAATACCTCAGGTGTACGAAGCATCAAGAAAGTTTTAAAAAATTGAATCAGAGTATACTACCAAACTAAAACCAAGAAACTATCATGATCAGTGACTGCTCCTTTATCTTTTTTAGTTGATGGGAACCACAACAGAAAATCGCTCAGCAAATGAGCACCTACCTGAGTGTGTAGGTGGGTACATGTGCACTTTAATAACACAAGAGACTTTAAGGTAAAAATATCATGCAAAAGAAAAAAAAAATTTGTTCATTATAAAAATAACAATGGTAAGGTGAGGCTATTAAGTTGCCATGTGCTGGAAAAATAAAAATTTTAAAAAGTGCATAAACTTGCAAGAAGCCTTGTAAGTATTTCATGTGTGCTCATGCCTAGGTTGCTATATAACCATTTTTACAAGCTTAGAAAAAGCCAACAAAATCTCCAATAATAACTAACACACAGGTGCACAAATGCAAACAAATTCTGCATTTGAACATCAGTTCTAGAAGGGAATCTTGGTGCATGTTATTAAATGCTCTGTGTTCTTTTACATCTGCATGATATATAGAACAACAAATAAAGATTTACTTTAACGAGGTTTATAATTTTTTGTTGTATCTGAATTCCACTATGCACAAGGTATGAGCCATTTCTGCATAGGAGAACTGGACAAGAACAGTTTTTCATGCCTGTAAAAAGAACCATCCACTGAGCCTAATTTCCTCAGCCCCCAGGAGAAAAATCAGCAGGGGTAAGGAATGTGTAGGCTGAAAATGCTTTTCACAGTTAGTCTGGCAATTGGCTGTGTTGTTAATGTTTGGCTGGACCAAGCTGGCCTAACCTTTTGCCAGCATAGCTCAACATGAGAATTACAACAGCAGTGTAGAATGCAAATAAGTTTCACAGGAGAAAAAGAAATGCACATTAAAGAGGAAACTCAAACATCTGTGCATACGTGCTGCAAAAAATATGATGCATTTAACTCTGGACCAAAAGGTTCCTCTCAGAAAACACAGTCTAATGGATATGTTTATATGAACACTCAGGGGTGCTTAAAACATCAGAAAATCTCTAGAGTGGATCAATATGTGATGACACTGATCCAGATAGTCTACAGTAGATGCATGTTTTCTAAAGTACACTTGTTAGCTCTTACTAACCTGAATAACTTGGAGTGTCTTTTGCATGCATTGACAGTCAGCTTGTAAAGAACCCTGAATGGAATTTATGTTTATAAACTTCGCTGATATCAAGGAATTTCTAAGTCCCAGTGTTCTGCTGGAGTTTATCTTCTCAGCTAAAACACTCAAGAGTCATGGAACTTACAGACACCATAAGAATAGTACTCAATTCCAGTATTTATGCTGTACTACGCTTTCTTAAATTGTGTATTTTATAAACGTGCACCCCATTCAAGTGAAGAAGTCAGGAAGAAACTCAGTGTTTGGGAAGTTCTAAGTTTACTTTTTGGGTTATTTGTTTGGGTTTTTTTTAATTTCTCAATCACTGCCTGACAACATCTTGATATATGTTGCAAATCAGAGTTCTTCAAAACAACACTATTATCAGTGAGACAATACTTGAGTGGTTATCATCATCCTTTCCAGCTGATTTTGACTACTAGTAAACCTCAAATAAGGCAAGCTTAACTGTAAGCTTGACTATGAATGTTGCATGTGGTATCAGTTCTGCTGGTCTAAAGACCATAATGTAAAATTACATTCATTCATTGAATATTGAAATAAAATTCTAATTGGTTTCACATTTCAAGTTTTTAATGTGGCACAGGGTTTTTTATGCTACTAGAGCTATGCATATAATGGGGAAAAAACATATGCTATCTGTTGCCAAAACATATCCTTTAATAATCTCTGTTGCTCGATTATTTACATGGAAGGAAATTTAACAATTCAAAATACTAATTTTTCATTTCGAATTCTATTTTTAATCAGGCTAACTGAAAAAAGAGCTCAAATCTGAAGCTAAGCAATTTGTTTCATTCAATGGCATTTCAATATTTTTTGTAATTGCCTACAAAGGGAAAAAATTATTATTTACACAGTTTTATTGGAAATTTTATGTGTAAGCTAACATTTTAAAATGTATTTGATGTGTTGGCAGAACAGAACTAGAATTTTAACCAGAAAGGGAACAAAATTTTGGCTATGTATGTAAAAGGAGAATAAACTGTCCAAAATTATAAAAAAAAAAAAGTATTTTACAATGTGATTTAAATCATCATTAATATAGTCAAGAGTTATCAACTTCATGAGTTAAAATCAATTGAATTCCTAGTCTTGTTAAATCAGATGCGGGAAGAATATCACAAAGAATATACAATCCAACTTTTCCTGTCTCTTTAGGTCTCAGGAGGACAAGGCCATATTTTTCACCTCTCACATTAGTACACAGGCTGGTCATGTTGTGTGGGGTTTTAGTTTGTCTCTTTGTTTGTTTATTTTCTTTCACGTTAAACATATAATAACAGAGTGTATTAATGCAAAAAGGGGAGATGACACTGCAAATTCCGTTACTACAAAGGTACAAAACTTTGTCCTAAAAGCACCTGTAGCAATTTGAACTTCACTTGATAGCCTCTGAAGACCAGTGGCCTGGAAAAATTTAGTAAAGCAAAATTTTATGCAGTCAATTTACTTCCCATGGGCAAAAGTTCAAGTGGAAAAGTTCAAGTGCATTTCCTGCTTGATGTTAACCAACGAAAGCAGAACATAAAAAAAAAAAACAAACCCTTACTTACAACACATAAAAAATTAATGGCAACAAATGTTTGATCCAGATTTTATCTGAATCTTTATCTCAAGTTATAACTTTATAAAACCTTATCAATATGCTATGGTTAAAGCTCTAACTTACATGGCAACTTGTAGCATGAGGGTTTTTTTGAGGATATAAGCTTAACATAGCATTATAATTTTTATGTTATTTTAAAAATCTGTAGATCTATGGATTATGAGAAGAGCATAATTTCATATTATAATTTCATTCACATGTCACTCAAAGCAACGTCTCATGTTATCTCATGCAATACATCTCATACAATAACTTCTGGGATTTGAGGAATGCATTCTTACAGTGTTTTATTCAGAGATCATATCTAAAGGTTCAAATAACCTAAAACTTTGTATTTGATTTTTCATGCTGAATGTTATCATCTCAGTCATGAATATTACTTACAAAGAAAAAAAATCCCTTTTTATTTGTTGAATATCAGGTAGGTATGGAAACATGAATAATCATCTCATTATACTGTATTTAATATTAACTGTGCTATCCTTGTTTTATTACCGTAACATTTCACGTTTCAGAAAATAATGTCACAAGGTTTACAATTATTATAACAATTTCCTTATATTCCAGAGTATGCTATCATAAGTAAGAGGCTTGCTTTTCAGTTTTGCAGGGGAGAGGGGATTCTTTTTTTTTTAGTAAGACCTTCAAGATAAGGGTGCACATGGTCATTTAAGTAGCTAATTGTATAAAAAGAATTTTCTTCTCTCTCTTAAACACATGCGTGAATGAAAGACACAGTTCTAAATATGGCTAATTTATATTAATGGTCAGTCAATAATGGCATGCAGCAAAAGGGGAGAGAAAACCAGAAAGGGTAAAAGAAGAGAAAGACAAAGCAGTAATAAAATTTTAAAAATCAAATAAGAAATCAGTGCATATTGGTGATTTAACTGAAATTAAACAAGGAAAATGCATTTTCTTGCATCAACTCTTTCAGGTGGAATATCATCACACTTGTAGAAGCGAGTAGGAATGCATTGTGTCTAAGTCCCTGAGGTTGTGATTCATGCTCACACAGCAAGCTGTCCTAAGCTATGATCCCTTTCACATGCTATTTTATACAATGCAGCTTTATTTATTTGAGCAAATCCCTGCAGCTATGTCTAGAGCAGTGCCCTAAGCAATGGTGGGGCTGGGGCATGGCTGCTCAGCTAAACAAATGGCAGAACATTTGTTCAGGTGAAAGGACAGAAATCCAGCATGATTTTGGGCAGTGCCAGCTGTCACTCTCCCAGGCAAATCATGGGCAAGTTTGGGGGGTTAGTGCAGGTCACGGATCATTCCTAAAAGGTTGAATGCAGTTATCTCATTTCAGAGGCTGGGGTGGTTTAATCCTATAGTCATAGCCAGACTGAGAGTTGGCATAAACAGTAGAGAAGAGGCTCTTTGCTATATTGTTTAGTGTTATACATGTAATATACTTACCCTGTATCAGCACTAGAGTTTCTGAAAAGCAAAGCTGAGGTCACTTGTTCTTTTCAACCTAGAGGAGACTGAAAGGAGACTTCATTGCAGTCTGCAACTCTCTTGTTGAAGAGGGCAGATCTCAATCTCTTCTCTCTGGTGACCAGAGGGAATGGCCTGAAGCTGCGTCAGGGGAGGTTTAGGTTGGACATTAGATAAAGATTCTTCACCCAGAGGGTGACTGGGCAGTGGAACAGTCTCCCAAGGGAAGTGGTCACAGCACCAAACCTGACAGAGTTCAGAAGTGTTTGGACAATTCTGTCAGACACATGGTGGGACTCTTGGGGATGGTCCTGTGCAGGGCTGGGAGTTGGACTCGATGATCCTTGTGGGTCCCTTCCAACTCAGCTTATTCCAGGATTCTGTGAATATTTACAATAATGAAATCTTAACAAGTTCACCCAGAGTTTTCTCTGTGCTTAGGGGAAAACTGTCTCACAGAGTATCATGAATGTGATGTATAATTCATGCAGATTACATGTTTCCATAAGAAACAAGTTAACTGGGGCTGTATTCCTGATTTCAGCATCTCCTCCAAAAATAAAATCTTAATTTAGCTACAAGGAGCTCATTGAAAAGCAGCAAAAAATTAAACTGATGTAGAACTACCATCTCTTCCTTCACTGAAAATCAAAAAGGGATGAAGCCCCAAGTACACAAAGTGGAGATTTTCAGCATTTTCATATTAGCAATGCATAATTCCTAATAATGTGCAAATTGAGAACTGTTCACTAAAGGCATCTATGAATAATTTAAAACTGTAAGTAACTTCAAGCTTTTTGTAATTTGATAAACCAGAGGTCATATAAAAAAGAGGTAGTTAGCTAGGTGCCTAGGTATAGTTTACCATAAGAGCAGAGTTCTAACCTACCAATATTTTAAAGAGTTGTATAGTAAATGGGATGCAACATCTTCTTTAGAGCTGGTTAACTTAAGACTCTGAAATTTATTCTTAATTTCTCCTGGTTTACATAAGAAAACATTCTAAACTGCATCCAATTTCTGCAGAGTAACTCTTACAGGAGAGTCCTTATTCTATGAATTTGGAGAACTTTCCACACTCAGTGTTAACCCAGGATTAGGGCTTCTTAAAGTTACAGAAAAGACCATGATATCATGGACATCCAGTGAAAATTAGTTTTAACTTGCACTTGCACCACCTTTTACATAGTTTTCAAATGTATTAGTAAGCTTCCATGCAATTTTTCCTCATTTTATTTCCTGTTTTAATTTTGTCCTTGCATATTTTTGTTTGTGTGTATAGTTATATAGAAATATACACTCTCTAATACAATAGACAAAAGGCCTATTGCAGAAAAATATGAAACATATTTTTTCACTGTACTGCTATATTTAAGGTGTTGACATAAAACTTCATGTTACTCATAAATGCTGCTACTATTTTATAGCAAGACGTATAAAGAATGTGTGCCATGAAGGGATTTGACTCAAAGAATGTTAACTGCCTCCTCACTTTGCTGAAGTTTAGAGAAAAAAGACAATAAAGCTCTGCTGAGATAACACGTATTATTCAAAGACATGTCATGGTTTCTAAAAAAAAAAATCTTTTTATTTTGGAGGATAACAAGAAAAGTAGTTTTATTTGTACTCCAGCTAATTTTGTTACAACATAAAAAATCTGATCTACTGAGAATTTTCTATCCAAATGAGGGACTTCAATTATCACTGTGGAAAAGAGGTGACATTCAAAGTTGATATATGGAAAACCCACATCTGTCAGTCTATATTTGAATGTCAATAATACGTTATTCCAGTGAAAGGAGACCTTGCCTGAGGAACAAAAATTCTAAGCCTGCCAGAAGACAATTTCTTTTACAGCAAATGGATAATCATTTACCCATGTTTGAGATTTTGTATTTGTGGTATTTCAGTTATAACAGCTGGGTTTAGCAGAATGTGTTTTTAATATGCCTTTGCTAATGGAGTATAGAAGTGGTAAGACAAATCATGCAAAAGGAAAGAGGAACAAAGAAGTAAGGAATCATTACTGTTGTAGTTCATCATAACTGTAGTAGTTCATACCAGTTCATTTGTAACTGAAACTGATTTAAAAACCTCCACACAAGAAATCTTTTAAGTGTATAGAACTTAACTATTGCATTTAAAGCAAATGCCCAGTTAACACAATTCTAAATATTAAGCAATCTGCATGTAGGGTTTGTGATTTTGTATTTTTTATCAAATAGACTAAAAAATATCCCCTTCCTAGATCTTGGTATTTCTGAAATAGTTTATGATCATGACTAATGTGAATTTTCAAGTTAATAATAGTGTCCCCCTGTTTTGCAAAGAAAAACTAATTCTAACACTCAGTGATGTAGGGGGACCCAAGAAAGACCAAGGTCAGAGCTGACTTATTCAAAGTCCCACTGCTCAGGCAGAATGATGAGAAAAAAAATCAATTTCTCATTCCTTTCTTCTTTGTCTTTCTTCTATTTAACAATATAAGTATCTGCTCTTGGAAGTATAGTTAGCAAGCATATTTTTAAAATACTACAGCTCTCATTAGAATAGAGCTGTAGAATAGAATCATGGAATCATTAACTTTGGAAAAGACCTCTGAGATCATCAAGTCCAAACTTTGGTTAAACATCACCATGTCAACTAAATCATAGCACAAAGTGCCACGTCCATTTGTTTCTTGAACTTTCCAGGGACGCTGATCTGATCACCTCCCTGGGCAGCCCAATCCAATACTTAAGCATCCTTTCAGTGAAAAAAATTCTTCCTGATGTCCCACCTGAACTCCATATTTGTCATATAAGGAAAGGCATTGTATGGGCAAAATGGCAGACACTGAGCAAGACTTCCACCTTACTCACAGAAATTGGGTCAGTTTGAATAAATGTCATACTTTTAGACTAATATATGCAGAGAAAACAACCATAAGTTCCATGCTTGCAAAACTGGAGGGATTCCGAAGGTGATTTTTATGTTGCTCCAGTTATTATTACTACTATTTATAATCATTATTATTTACGTCTTTTACTGCATTTTATAAGAGTCGGGCATTTAATTTTTCCTTTTCTGTTTCTACCTTTTCTACTTGGTCATATGATTGAATATAGGGTCACATTAAATACATATTTTAGAATGTACCTTTTCCCATTCAAAAATTCAGCATGAAAAGGTTTAATTTGAAATTTCTATTACCAACTTTTGTACTCCCTTCTCACAGATACGATACATTTGTTCTGTTAAGTTGTTCCATGACTAAATACAGTCAAGAAGCTGTGAAACAAAGCACTTGAAATGCATCTGTAATGCTGGTTTTGGAACAACCTCCTCCAAATTCAGTTTGTTTGTTTGTTTTAGTTTCTTTTTCTCCATTTGAAAAACCTCCCTATATTTTGTCCTCCCTTTTTGGAAGGAAAGAAAACAATCTTCCATAGCAAAAATTTGTCTTAATCACTTATTCCCCATGGAATTTTCATATCAAAGACACCACAAAAAATCTGGACTAAGCAGCAGTGGATTGTAGCTTCAGTACCAGATATGCAATTTTTAAAACATACAAACATGACGGGCTAAGTTTGGAAGCAAAGTACCTTCAATGGAGATTGGAGCAGCATGTGAATATAGTTTTCCAAATATGAAAAAAATCAACAGAATATTGGTATTTATTAAATGATTCTTGTAGAAAGCCCCATAGCTAGATGGCTACAAGTGATGGGGAGATACTGCTCCATTGGATGGACAGTATAGAAAGGAATTGGGGCATGTGGAAAACTGTCACCTTATATATGGTTTGAATACATTAAGTTGTAAGAATTTCGTATCTCAGGTGCTGAACTTTTCAATAGCTTGGGATCTCATTAGAAAGGTCTCTCAGAAAATTATTTTTTTTTACTGAAGCCATTCAAGTAACGAAAGGTAATAAACAATTTTGGTTACAAGTTAGCTGCCTTCCAGGTTTCAGACTCGTTTTTCAGAGATGGTGAATTTGTATTAAGTAGAATATAGGAATCTTCTTTCCAAAGTCTTTTAAACAAAAACTTTGCTAGAAAGGGGACTTTACAACAGTTCTGGATATCAGTAAAATAGAACCTGAGTTGATTCTCAGGTGTCCTTCCCCAAGGATTCTCTGCATACAATTTTGGCTGGTTTTAGTAACACTATTTTAATTCTTACTGGACATTACTCACCAGGATCCAGTCAGGTGGTGTTTGAGGACTCTATAGGATATATATCTGTGATGGTTTTACTAACAATGGAAAAGCATTTTAATGTGGAAATTGTTAAGGACTCCATTAATTTCAACAGGGCAAATTGATTCTCTGTATGCAAAATATATATTGTGTTTTAAAATGTTAAAACCTTGAATGAAAAGCATATTGATTGTTTTAGGTATGAAAAAGTTTATGCTGACAGGTTTATGATGCAATATGCAATATACACACGTATAACAAATGCATTTGTGCCTAAACTGTGTTGAAAAAATAGGAGTTGCAGTAATTAATTATCTGTTTCAGTTCAATTTGCTTTCTATTGAGTACATCTCATGCTGTTTTATAGTACTTAATAAAATCTAATCCATTAGACGATGTGATAGAATCTTGTAATATAGGCCCCCTTTGGTTCTAAAACCAATTTATATGTAGATGATACCCATTTTAAATCTCCTCCAAAATAATTCAGTTTACAGTTTCAAATAGAGCAAACTAAATACTTCTTGAAGGCCAACAACCAGTTCACAAAATCTTTTCATTGTGTTTTTCGTGTAAGAAAGAGATAATAAAGCTGAAAAGAAAAAGGATTCATTTTTCCAAAGTACAAGGTAAAACAGCACAATGTTCATTCATTTAAAAAACAAATGAGAAATGAGACAACTAGGATGTAAGTTTGGGACTTGTTCTGAAAGTTCATTGCTAGCATATGGGGAAAAACAAATTCATAAATAAAGCAATTGAGAAATTTTCTGCAAAATAAAACAAATAAAAAAACTCAAACACCTTTTCATACCTCACCAAGGATGGATCTGTCTAAACCAGAATTTGTTCTAAAAAGTATTTTTGCTTAAAAAGAAATTTGATGTTATTAAAACAATGCTTCATTGCCCTTTTTACCCAATTGTTTTAATGGTACATGTGTTTTTTAATTTTGTTTTTATTTGCAAGTGTAAAATTAAAAAATATACATAAAGACATTTAAATTAAAAGAAAATATCTATAAATAAATAGTATGCATTATGCAGCTGAAAAGGGAAAAAAACCCAATCATCAACAAACCCACAAGTGAATCTTAATAATTCCAGGACTGAAAACCTGCTTCACACACAACCATATGAGAAAATCACACACCATTAATTTGATTAATATGAATTTTACTTATGACAAGCAGAAAAAAATAAAAAGAATGAATCCTATATCTCTAGGTTAAATTTTATTTTTCTCTTACAACTAACTTGATGTCTTTTATAAAAATAAACAGCATTCTAGGGATCCTATATGAAAAATCACTATATATCACAACATGGACAATTGATGGTTTTTGCAGTTGAATCCTTTAGCAGAGAAAAGATCATATATTACAATCCCCTATCTAACACAAAGAAGTCTTTTGAAATATTCTATATTGTCCTACATTTGCAGAAGGGGTGTCTGCATGCTATATTATGCACATGGCCCTCAAAATTCCTTTCGACCAGCCCAAAAGAGAAAAACAGGGATTTGGTCCTTCAAACAGAGAGATGAAACCTGGGAACTATTCCTCTATGCTTGTAAATACTGAGAAGATAGTAGAATAAAGGAAAACATTTTGACTTCTGTTTTTAGTTTTACACACAAAATGCTTCTGGAAATTATAATTTGGGATAAACTACTTACATAATTGAAATAGGAAATTTATTTTGTGCAATTATTGTTTATTTATGTCTAAACTATAATTATCATGCATTCAGAACTTTTCTGAATCCAAGAACACAATTCTCAGAGGGAAATGTTTTGTTTAAGACACGTTGAGAATTATGCTTTATCCTTGGGGACACTGCCTTATAAATATGTATATAGGAATCAACTTGGCAACATTTTCAGAAATACATTTAAAGCTAAAGATTCCTATACTTGTGCCCAAGAGTTAGAAGGCAGTCATGGTATTAGCTCAGTTCTTTCTGAGGGATTCATCTCATGTTTCAACATTTCAAAATTTGACAACTGGGCTTATCTTAGTTATTCTAAGTTCCCTTGTAGCTGACAGGGAGGGAGAACGGCCTGCATTGAGAGTAAGAACTTTTCTATAAAGATGGAGTTTCTAGCATAAAAATATAGCAAGTCTGCCAGCTACCAAGAAAAATTTCCCTTGACTGGAAAGCAAAGCACAAATTTATCTAGCATTTGATAATGGCAGTACAAGTAATAGAAGGCAAACTTACAGCACCTGTGAGAGAAGAGCTAGATTTGTTTCCAGATACTGATGGTACAATCTATTTCTCTTTCTTCATCTCCCCTGATTCATTTAGAAATTCCTAAACGGGGTTTTTTTATTATCTTTTTATTTGTAGTTCTTCATTGGACCTTCTGCAATTATCCCAAAGCCATTCTAAAGCATGTGCCTGTGAAGTGAAAGAGAAATGGGTCAAAAAACTTTTCTCAGAGCTTATTTATGAACAGACATAGCCAGATTAATTGCATCACTGCTTAATGGAACACATATTCAATTAGTTTTGCAATGGCCTTTCAATTAAATAAACTTTCTGCAGCCAATTTAAATGTCAGAAGAATGGGATTGAAACCAGACATTTTTAACTACAAATTAAAGTCCATAGATCTTTTTTTTCCTCCACTCCTATTTAAAAAGTAGAATACTGAATTTTCATTTTTGTGAAAGAGTTATAAAGTAGGTCATCTACAAGCTTGTTTTATGAATTGTGGTGTAATTCAAGGGTTTCCCTCCAGAGAAGAATAGTTACAGTAATACCTACAGACCACTACACATCACATTTTTCATGTTAGTAAGTCCTTTAGAACACACAGAAATTCCTACATATATTCTATCACTTTTAAATAGCGAAACTGAATGAAATAATGAAAGTGGAAATATGTTATGAATTTCTAGATATATTGTGAAAGGAAAAATAATTCCCTGTGTAAAATACTTTACCTATTATGGGGTGCCTTGGGGGGACTTTATGATGTTGTATCCCTTATTGCTGCTCTATGCGCAGAAATGAATTCTGTGCCTTTCTGTGCCTTTAAACTGAGCCCAAGAGTGGGGAGAGAAAAAAAACCGAGCAAACTTTTCAAAGCAGTTGTTCAAGGACACCGATACACACTCCTCTGCGTGCTTCTATGGCGGCAAGAGCGGAGGAACCACCCTTCCTTTTATTTTTTTTCCAAGTTTTTTGGCTTTTTCTCAGGAGAGAGAGACAGAGAGTTAAAATTCTTTGCTGTTTAGCCGGCTCGCCAGCTGAGGCAAGAACTTTCCTTGGACTGTTCCGCTCTGGTCTGGATCACCAGCACCAGGAGGCCCATGCCATGGCCTGGAGGGGCCACACCCCAACTCCGGAGAGAGAGCAGCCACACCTACAGAAGGACGTTCAATTTTACCAGGTTCTCTCCACAGCAAGAGGTTTTATTATTTAGCATTATTCTTTTCCTGTGTGTTTGTTAAACAAATAGTTTCTTTTTTCTCTTTCACTTTCCTCTCAGGAATATTTCTTTCCCGACCCTGGTGGGGGAGGGGTGGCTGTAACCTGCATTCTATCAGAGGATGTTCAAATTTGGACATCTCTCTGAATCTGTCTCAAACTGGGACAATAATTAGAGCCAGTTGAAAAATTAAAAACAAAATAATTGTGGGCTCTTCCTCTGTTTTCCATATATTGCTTAAATTTTCCAGCATTTTTAACTATTTACAATTTCTCACAAGATTATGAAAATAATGTAAAAAACCCCAATTTAAGTTCATGAAGCTGATTTAGCTTCAAGCCAGTAATAAGTGGCAATAAAGATGTAAGGCCAGATTGTTCACTTTTATTAGAATAGCTCAGCTGATGACAGTGAACACGTGGTTTAAGTTCCACAGCTAAAATTTTAGGTTTCATTAGCTCTTTAAAAAATACCTCTAACACTGAGCTAACTTTGTCTTCTTGTCTGCTTCCTTCATTGGAACAAAGCTACCTATTTGGTCTAATTCTACCAGGGCATCTCCTTTGACTTCTGTTGTGAGCTTGAGTGATTTCAGTTCTATTGAGTATAATAGAGCTACTTGCATGAATACAAGGAAGATTGTGTAATATTTCCAAGAAATAAGAATTTTACTTTATTACTAAAAACATAGAACAGTATCTCAATCTTTTGATACAGCTGTGTAAAAATAATTTTGAAAAGAGGTTCAGATTACGCATGTCTATACACACATTTAAGTTTAATATAATATATTGGGTTTTAGCTGTAATGAGTAAATCAGAGTTGCTGTAGTTTTGTCATTGTAACTATGCCTTTTTTTTAGCACATTACAAAACCATTAGATTTAATAGTTCAGACTAAGGGACCAGACCTTGGTCTAAGCCAAACAGTCTCAAATACCGGCCCAAGGTTTATTTTGAAAGAAGACCAAGAACATGGCACTGAATAATGAGCCCAGTGATTATGCTCCCATTTCCTGCCTATTTCTTGCTCTTGGGATCTTCTAAGCTGTCACAGTTAGCCGAATTGCTAATCCTCAGCAGGATTCTCTTTCTTTCTCTTCCAAGCTTCCCTTGCACTGTTTACACTTAAAAGGTAAAATAAAAATAAAATTCCTTTAGCTCTACAATTCTACCACTCTTGTGCATGAAGCCATCTTCTTTTGTTTCTTTTTTAACCTGACAGCAGGCAAATACTGTTAATGTTGCCTAGTGCTTACACTGGAAGACAGAGAACAGTTACTGCTACTAATACTACATCACACATGATTTTGAAGTATCATGTTCACCCTCTACCCCAAAAATTGTCTCTTCACCATGAAGTTAGTATTTTGATCTATAACTGGGTTTTCTACCTTCAGTCAATCCTTTTTTTGTGCATCAGTTAAAGTCAAAGAGAGGTTCTCACATAAATGATATCTGTTTTGCACACTACACAAGAAATATTACTATTGCATGAATAAAGTTGATCTTAATTTTTTCCTTTCAAATCTTATTCCATTTCCAGTTTCTTGTAACTGCAGTGAAGAAGTTACCGTTTACACCACTGATCACTTACTTCAAGGAGTAACAAGAATTTCAGTTCTAATTATGGATTAAGCACTCAATTATCTTAGAGAAGGAAAACTGAAACAATATCTTTTTCTCCTATTAAGAGAATAAAAGCATGAACTTGTTTCTTTTATGACAAAATGTAGGACAAATATGAGATACTAAATTCAAAAAGGAGGGAAAACCCCACAGACTCTGAACACTATTAGAACTTTTGCTGACAGATGATATAAGCATGGTCCTTTGACAATGTTGTATACTTTTTTTAATATGCAGCAAAAATATGAGAAACTTACATTTTAGAGGCAGCATAAATATTTGTACACCCAAGGCATTATTTGAGTAGTCTAAGGAAAGCTTCTGCTAGCATACTTCCCATGGAACTATTAATGACTCAAATTTAAGGTCTGGTGCACCTCAACATGTGTCTGACACTCCCTGTTTTGAAGAAAGGTTCTCACATTTGGTAAACAACTTTTCTTTCTTCTATTACCTTCATTCTTACTACCCTGTTTCCAGCTCTGGCTAATATTTACTCTCATCACCTGTCATTTTTATAGGTGCTTTTAATATGGCAGATTGTTGGTTTTTTTTGTGGATCTAGAAATTTTTACATCATATCCCAGATAATATTTATTTTTAACTTAATAAAAGTTAGGCATCCCATATGTGTCATTCTATAGTCTTTTTCTGTGGCCAGAGGACAAAGACATGAAGACAATTTATTTTGACTTCTCTAGGCAAATGTTTAAGGGTAGATTTTTTGTCTCTGTTCAGTGAAGATAAGATCCTATCTTTGGGTAGATTAAATGCCTGAAGTAGTAGGATGGATCCTACTTCATATGCTTTGTTCAATCTAAACAATGAACATTCTGTTTCTAGCAGATGATACCATTGTTCCATGCTGACTGTATAAATATCACTACAGATGCAAAATTCAAGATACAAAAAAAGTTAAATTTTCTGACACAGGATACTGCACCCTGCTCCTCTTATGGGCAGTTTCCACATATCTGTCACAGAATGGAGAGGGATTAACACTGAAATATTACCAGTGGGACGTGTTTCTTTAAAGATGCAACACACAATTCTTTACAGTACCACAGCTGTGGCATAACCAAATAAAATTCAGTAGACTGCATTTTCACCTGTACATTCTTACAGAAAGTTCAATAGTCCCTCATATGAAAAAAAGAAAAGAAAGAAAAGCTCCCCAAAACAGACAACAAAACCAAAAATAAGGACTGAATTTGTCTGCCCCCATTTTACACAAAATATAAGGTCAAGACAGGTGATAAAGGTGAGGTCATACTATCCCAGTGCTTCACTTATTGTTTGCTTTCATGTGCAATATTTGAGACATCTAGACTAAAAGTCTTTACAATAATTCTTCAAGACATTGCAGGTCAATTAAATTTACAATCTACTTTGGAAGAAGAAATTTCTCTGTTATGTATTTGTGGTGAGTATATTTTCACTCCAGCTGAATTCCAAATTGGGAAGGCAACACTCATTAAAACAGTTATTAATAGTTCTCATTATTGGGCCTCTTCCCCAGCTACTGGCTCTGATCTTAGCTTTTTTCTCATGGATGGCTAGCATCCTAGACAACTCAGCTCCAGGCTGGCTAACAGAACTTACACATAAGCAAACAAACATACAGATGCAGGAAAAAAATTTAGGAACACAACTCCTTTAAAGGCCTCAACATATAAGCATGTTGATGAGCAAGAGGCTTATACCTGATCAGACCCATTTGTTCTCCATTTCCCGCACTTATTGCCCTTAATCCTCATGTTTTTTCCCATGATCCCTCCGTTTCATTAATTGTTCTGTAATAAATTTCACTGATTTACTCAATCTTCTTATAATATACCACAGAAAGTTTTTTAAATTCCCACAAAGCCCCCCAAATATCCCATAAGTTTGCTGTCTCCCATATGCCCCACAATTATCCTGACCACACTCGTATCTTATCAGTTACCCAAACATCTTCAAGGTGACCCTTTCAATGTCCCATCAGTCAGGGACCTCAGCACTCTGCTGTTTGTTAGGGTCACTGATATCTACGGGTCCATAGGATTTGCAGGTGTTGATTTCCATGTTTAATTACTATTAACCAGGTGTCAAATGGCTTACCCTTATAAACTAATCCTGTCATACAGGACATCAAATTGGTGGAGAAGAATCAACACAACCACAGTACATTTTTACTCCAGTGGTACACACGTGCTTTAGGATGAGAAAGGCTAACTCACCAGCCAAAACTTTTATTGAGAAGCCTAAGCAAATAGAAAGAGCAGCTGTTTGGGACATGCCCTGTTCACACAGAGCTGTTGTAAAGCACTCAGTTGCTGGGGGATGTTGGAGCTCCCACAACTTCACCATAGCAACAGACCCTCACTGCCAGAGAGCTTTTCATTGCCAAATGCAACATATGAAATTAAATCTAGCACAGTTCTTGCCACTTTCTAAATCTAAACCCTATCCATGAGAAATCAGCTGCAGTGATGTTCTTTATTAAAGTCCTCCAAATCTCTGGTATTTTGCCATTTTTCAGGACAGGATTTCTTATTGCAGGGCATGAGCTTTTGTCATTTATTAAAACTGTATTTTCTGAAAGTTGATTTGTTTGGGTTTGATTCAATATGATTTATTTGGTAAAGGTTGATATTTTGTGAATGTCATGGCCACCTCAGAGAATACCACTCACATAGATCTACTGAGTTAGCATTTTGCCAAGTAGCATTGGTCTTGCAAGCATGGAAACATGGTTTCTATGGAAAAATGGAACTTCCTGTGTCCACTAAAATTGCATAGGTGGCTGATCTGCACAGAGCTTCTGTGAGCACCTCCTGAAAACTACGTGATCAATTTAGGGTTTACTGAATGCAGCACAGAACATGACTGACTACCTGAGAGGTATTTCATTTATAAGCCTACTAAGATATAATAAGATATAGTGTTTATAGCATGTTGCAATGAAAATACTGCTCTCAGAAATGTGAACTGTAAGATAAACTAACTATATTTAATAAATATGAATGTTAAAAAGAAAAATGTTCCTAAAACTTTCGCAGATGTGTATTATGGAGTCCACATTTTTGTTTGAAACGTACACCACCTCTTTTATTTATTTAGAAAATACAGTTCTGTACAAAAAAGTACAGAACTTTAAATAGTCATGAAAAAAATAGTACCAGAATGCTTCAAAAGAGGTTATTTGAAGTGGGTAGGTTTTGTGCCAATGGCTCCTTTTTCACCTGCAGAGTTTAATCTCAGAAGCAGTTGAAGGCAATTTCTACTTTCAAAGAGTGTCATGAGTGGCTTTGATTTCTGAAACAGGTAGACATATAAACAATTAAATGTGATATAAATTCTATTTTAAAAAAGCAATTTTTATGTGAGGGGAAAACAAAAGTTTTATCTTCACATCCCTCTGATTAGAGCTGAAATTTTCATTTAGATTCTAGATAATGAAGTCTCTAAGCTATGAAACCACAAATGCAAACTTTGAGGTGATTAAAGCCTTAGGCCTATTACTGTAGAAAATTACCTTATTTCGGAAACAAGAACAATTTGATGCTAACAGACTTGGAAAAAGAATAGACAAAAGAGCTTTTGGAAACAAGAGTTCGTTTACAAGTATTTTTCTCATTACATAGTCTAAATAGTAATGGGTGCATTTGATTTAATTACATTTAATTAAATTGCATTTAATTACATTTAATTGCAGTTAATTAGCATAGTAGTTTGCTATGCATTCCTACATAGTTCTAGTCTGATGCTTAGGCCCAGACCCACAAACCAACCAAAATTCACAAATTCTAATCTAGTCCGATTTTAGGAGTAGTCTTCTAGAGTATATTTATTAAAAGCTCAGTGTGAATGTTGGGTAGAAGCTTCAGTGTTTGCTGTGAAGTTCCTTAACTCCCAAAAATACCTGCTTTTCTTAAAGCTTGGAACTATTTCCGTTTTTGCAATGCTGATATCTTTAGCCTCTTTTGCAACTCAGCCTGGCCAGAACTCCTAAAGTAAATGATATTCTGGTTAAAGTTCAATGATCCTACAAGCCCTGTCATAGCATGTCCAGCACATGCTAATAAAAACAGGTCCTACACAGAACAGAGAAGCTATAGATGTTTCTATTCAAAAATAGAGGAGAAGTGTATTTTATGCCTTCCTTAATGAAAAGTGAAGGTATTGTGCATAGATATGATTTTGAAGAGTTTAGTTCTGCACAATCATCAATTAGAGACACTTAAAAATTAGTTACTTTTTGAAAGTCATACAGGAATAAATAAAAGCCAGAATTAGGCTTTTGTGAGCAAATAGTGATTTCTCACTTTTTACTTCCAGTAAAATAAAAATAATTACTAATCAGTAGTGATTAGCTATCTCTATTGTCCATGCAAGAATGTACCACTTTGTCTGAAATTTTTCCCTTCCTCCTTTTCATCTCACAATCAAAATATACAAGGTAAGGAATTCAGTATTATACTGGGAAATTACCAGTTAGTCTAATACTTAGGTGTCTCTGACAGGTTACTGTTTGTTACTGTTTCCAGTATTTATATAAAAAATAGAGCTATCAGCATATGCACAATAAATCAAATTAATATGAAGATATTTCTACTACTGTACAAAAGCAATGGGATGTTTTTTCCTAAGCTTCCTTACCACATAAGCTATACACACTTTAACATTTGAATGATATCCAAGCATAGGGAATAAATATAAGCTTCATAACATCAAGACATAAAAATTGTGGAACCAAGAGTAACAAAGAGACAGTGCATAAGAATCAAATGACAGCAAAACAGCTGCATAGATTAACTATGGAATTAATTTAAAAAAAAAAAAAAAGTGAGACCATTTAGATTTACAGTCTCCTTTACTTTAAAAACAGAAAAAGAAACCATTTAAAATTTAACTTTTGTTTATCTGTGGATGTAGCAGTGACTGCACAATACTAAATGGAGAGAGCTTGAAAGAAGCCTTTTCTTGAGGAAGTGTAATAAAACCTGTGTCCTGCATTATTTTGGTTTTGTACATAATCACCTTGTAATCAGCTATATTACATTAAATGAACATGACTGAAACAAGTGGCAAGAAATTTTTATTGAACAGCAGAGACAACATTGGAATAAAGAGTTCTGAATTTACACTATTTTTAAATGTTTGTACTAAATGCCTTTACATGCTTCTACAGCCTTTTTCAGAGCACTATTATTTTAAAGAGTTTGAAAACCTCAGTAGCATTTGGATGGACTTCGCTTTTAGAATCTCTTCAAAATCCAAATTAATGTTATGTTGCAGCAAATATGCCATATTTTTTACAATCTAAAGAAGCACAGCAGCTAACAAAACTATGCTGGAGTGTAGAACCCCATACATAAGCAGCTTTCTTACTGCAGTATTTTATTCAGTAGAATATCCCACAAAGTTTTTTCACCTCACAAGGATATCCATTATTAATTAGCTTATTGCAATTTTTTTTTTGACAGCAGAATGTGTTGTGGAGCAAGTTGGTTTTAAATTAAATTATGTTTCCTCTAACAACTTTCAGTATAGCCTAAAAAAAATCCCAATTTCATGAGAAGTGAATGTGCAAGAAAACAGGAATAAAAATTAATCAGAATTAATTTTGCCTCTTTTTATATGTTGCATGTAGAGAGCTTCTGAAATGTTTGTGAACAATCTGAACTCTACTGCTAGAGAGTGCACAAAGACAACTATGAAACTCTTATCTAAAAATATCACAACTTGTTCCTATCAGAGGAGTACAAATCTATAACTTTCCAGTTAACATTTCTCGATTTCTAAATTTTCTCTTTACTGGTCTGATTTTTTTTTTTTTTTTT
>VWZT01013072.1:69217-83661 GCA_013397055.1 Pachycephala philippinensis
GAGGAGAGGAGAGGAGAGGAGAGGAGAGGAGAGGAGAGGAGAATGGAATTTGGGCTTTGCCACAACATTTGACTCTCCTATCAAAACGGAAAAATAGACTCACAACAGGAAAGAAACAAATCAATTTTTCTTCTAATCCAGTCTGGTTGCATGCTCTGTGATCAGAAGTAGACCGAAAAGAAATCCCTGTATAATCATTTGCACATTTTTTCATGCTATTCACTCCACAGGACCAAGCCCTCTTTCAGCAGCCTGTATAAATAGTGTGCAATTAAGCGGCAGCTGTTCAGATTTCACATTGTCCTTTTACTAAGTGTACAGGTTCACATTCAATACAGCAAAAATATTCTCTTCTGAAGCCACAGACTCTCTTATATTATCCGATCTGTGATATTGTTTTCCGCTACTACATTTGAGAATTTCACAATAGTAACAAGTGTGTGAGGTGTTTTTTATTATTTTCATATTCTGTTTAGAGAATGAATCTGCTCTATATCATCATCAATATTCAGATCACAGTTTTCATTTATTTCAGTTTTATATTTGAATACTGAATATTTATGTTAAGGTATAGGCAGACACTTTAGGCACACTTTAAGGCACTGCCTCTTTCTTTTCCTTGCTCTGGGTTCAGTCCCTGAGCAATTCTGCTTGCCTCTGACTGCCTGTCTCATATAACTATGACAGAACAGGGAGGGAGTACCTGTGTGTGAATGTGCATGTGTTTGTGTGTGTGTGTGTATGTGTGTGTACTGAGAGGGAGGGAAAGGAGATGTCTGGCTTGAGAGTCCTGCCCAGCATTTAATAGGAAATTCACGTCCTGTTCTCAAGGATAATAGTATAGAAACACAGAATCACCAAATCATAGAATCATACAGGTTAGAAAAGGCCTCTAAGATCACAAGGTTCAACCATTGTCCCAGCACTTGCAAGTCCACCACTAAACCGTGTCCCTAAGTGCCACATCTAGGTATCTTTTAAACACCTCCCAGAATGGTGACTCAAACATCTCCCTGACAAACCTTTTGTCTTGGTTTAAAACAATTACACGAGGTGGAGACTCCAAAATTCGTTATCTCGCCTTTTCGTTTTTAACCACTCCTCTTTCACCAATAAGGAGATGAATGCAAGAATATATAAGTAAAAAAATAGCAGTTTTCTAAAAAAAAAAAAAAAAAAAAAAAAAAGAAATTTTCTAAAAAAAAAAAAAAAAAAAAAAAAAAAAAGCAGCCACAACCAAGATAACAGTAATAACCACTAGATACAAAAGTGCTGAATCCCAGGGACTCCCAGGCAACAAAGAAAACAAGATGGTGGAGAAGTCCTTCCCCAGTATGGCAGAGAAGCCCCACCCCAATATGGCAGAGAAGCCTCTCCTCCAATATGGCGGCCTCCATAGACAACCGTGAGGACCAGAAGGCAGAAACAATATGGCTGAGAAGCCCAGACCACATGGTGGAGAGAGATAACAAAGGAAAAACAACACAAGCCTCTGCCATTACAAAACTCCTTCCTTCCCCAAAAAATAACCAACAGGGACCAGGGACAAAACAAAAGCTGAAGATCTTTTTTTTTTTTCCAAAAAAAAGAGTCAATGCTGCCAGCTGTCTCACCTGACAGGGGCTCTCTGGGCAGCAGCAGTTCTAGCAACAGCTGGGGTTATGAAATACTGTTTCACAGGGGTGGTAGTCAGCAGTAATGGCTGGAACTGGGGTGACGGCTGAAAAACTCATGGAGAGAGAGACAAGAAGATTTTGATGTCCTGGTATAGCCGAACTGAGTGTCAGCAGCAAAAAGGTCTGAAGGAGACCTCCTCCCTGGCTGCAGAAACAGGGTTGCCCATGGTAAGAGTGACCAGAAAAGTGTTGCAAAATTTGCTTGCGGGCAGCTGGGATGTGGCGCTGCTGCCTCCCTCGGCAGTCACAGCAAACTTTTTTTTCACTTATATCTTCAGGCATTTTTCTCCTTACTGGTTAAAGGGAAGCAGGTAAAAACTAAAAAGGCAGGTAACTCACTCTGGAGTTCCCGCCCCCTGTAATTGTCTTAGACTATGACACCTTTCCCCAAAGAAATATTCCCTAATATTGAATTTAAACTTTCCCTGACACAAGGCCATTTGCTCTTGTCCTATCATTTGTTAGCTGAGAGAAGGGAATGACCCCTACCTGTCCACAACATCCTTTCAGATAGCTGTAGAGAGGAATAAGGTGCCCCCGAGCCATCTTTTCTCCAGGCATTTCCCAGTACCCTCAGCTGCTCCTTGTAAGATTTGTGCTCCAGACCCTTCACCAGCTTCCTGACCCTTTTCTGGATTTGCTCCAGCACCTCAATAACTTTCTTGTAGGGCCAGAACTGAACACAGGATCTGAGGTGCGGCCTCATGAGTGCCAAGTGTAGGGGGACAATAATTTCCCAAGTCCTGCTGTCCACTATTTCTGGTACAAGCCAAGATGTCTTTGGCTCTTTTGGCCACCTGGACACACTGCTGGCTCATGTTCAGCTGCTGTTGACCAACACCTCCAGGTCCTTTTCTGCTGAGCAGCTTTTCAGCCACTTTTCCTCACACCCGTAGCATTGTATGGGGTTATTGTGACCTGAGTGCAGCACCTGGCACTTGCCCATGTTGAATCTCCTACAGCTGTACTCAGCCCATTGATCCAGCCTGTCCAGAACCCTCTGCAGTCTTCCTACCCTCTAGTAGATCAATATTCATGCCCAGCTTGGTGTCTGTAAACTTAATGAAAATGGACTCAATTCCTTTGTCCAGATCCTCCAGTTTGTACAGTAGAGGTATTAGAGATAAGAACCTCCTTTGTTTTCTTCAGTGCTGTAGAAGGAGCATGCTGTGTATCAAATAACAAGAGAACTGTTCAATAAAAGAAGAAAAATGTCATCAGTGTAGATGTATTCTGTATCGTGACACATATACAAGGGAAATAAATAAGGATGCAATAATGCTGGCATGTCATGAAATATTACGGGCATTTAATATGTGAATAATAATAGCACAGATTATTTGTGTGTGATTTTCTAACCTTTTAAAGAACAAACTGTAAAAGCCAGGAGTTTAGATGCATGGCACACAGTGCAGCAATGCTAATGATTGCACAGATCATTTAAGAGACTGGCATCTGTAGCCCCATAATACATACCTGTGGCATTTATCTGCTAATTGATACCACTAGTGGGTTTTCTTTCTCTGCATAGACAAGTTAGAATGGACACACATATCAATAAACAGACTGTAGAGGAACACTGAACCTCACTAGACCAGTGAATACTAGAGCTGTATTTTATGTCCTGGAGAACAGGCTATACCACCTATTTTGCTTCTCTTTCACCTGACCCTGAAATAATCCTTTTTCTAATACCTATCTTTCTTTCAGGCCTAGCTTTCTTACTAAAGTTTCATATTGGATCTAAAATCCTTTTTGTCACTTCAAGTTTTGGCTCACACCTTATCTCCAGCTCCCACTGAATCATGCCCTACCTCTCTCTGAGGCCTCGGTTCCATGTATTTATTTTCTCCATATACCAAAGGCTTTGTTTTGTTACCTCTGCATCACAGTCTTAGTGTTGATGTGCCACAGGGGAATGTTAAAACTGCAGATTCAAAGTTTTAATTTTCCTATCTGATACCCTATAGATCAGAGTAACAAAAATAACAGTTTTGAGAAAACTCCTATTGAACTACTGCATCTATCACATGGAGTACGTAACATGCAAAAAAAAATTCCTACACTTTCCTTTGAAAATAAGTTTCTACTGAGGAAATGAAATCTGTAATTTTCTTGAACAAAATGTAATTATATAAATCAGCTATATTATTCAGATTAGAAGAAAATAGGATTTCTAAGAATTTATTTTTTTCCAAAGTATGTGGAATATTTTCCCCCTTTTTGAACACAGTTTTTTTTTGGTTTTTTAACTTTAATCTGGTTCACAGGTATAAACCTTATTTTTCTGAAATTTGAAGGGATGAAGTATCTCTAAATAGTATGAAAAGATTTCACTTTCCGAGGACTTAGTATTTCAACAGAGGCACAGTAAAATAAATAAAAATTTAGACACTGTCAAAGACATCTTGGAATGGGGGCTTCTACAACATAAGCCCACAGTACAATTAATAATAAGCAAAGTATCTCTGTACATAAATGGAGGTTCATTATAAACGTCATGATTTTAACTGCAAACCTAAAGGGCAAATTAAAAATCTGTATCTTTTTTGGTTATAGTGGGAATTGCACACATAACAAAAAGTACACCATCCCATGTATCTCATGCCAATGTATCCAATTTGTCTCATGCCAGTGGAAGCAATAGAAAAAGTTAGCACTCCTCATGATATTTTTCCTGGTTCCTTCTTCAGCCCACCCACCCACTCCTTCCTTTCCCCAGTTCTGCTGAACTCTCTGAAGCTACTCTGATTCAAGGGGACATTTCCAGCCCAGTGGTGTTTCTGCAAGTTTTTCACCAAAGGGACTCCTGTGAAGCATTCCCACACCCTACCTTTGCCTTTCCATATCTGCTGTATTGGGGATGGTTTGCAGCAGGCTTAAATTGGGAATGATTCTGGCACAAAAGCAGCCAGGATCACCAGGATCGGTGAGCCACAGTTCTGTCTTTTAGTGCAGCATTAAACTATTCTGATGTTAAATATGGCTCATTCAGAGCCAACTCATATCCAGCTGAAGTCAGCAGGAGTCTTGCATGGATTTCAATGATCTTCATTTAAAGCCCAGAGAAAGCAAAAACTTTTATCCTTGTGTGAGCAAGATAACAAAAATGGAAATGGTAATGATTGATTATGTAGGTCATTGTCAGTCCTGTGAGCTATGTGTAATGTATAATGTATTGGGCTAACCTTAAGGAAAAGTAGTTTGTGATGGGGAGTAGAAATGACTAAATTCTAGGTCCTGGAGTACTTGTTTTGTTCATCTTGATGTGAATAGCTCTTGTATTTCACTGGGTCTTGGTAGGACAGAGATAAACTTAGAAGCAAATTTTGCCTTAGATTCACTTCACTCACAGTGTCTATTGACTTAAATGAAAACTGATTTGACTTAGCTAGGGCAGAATTGTGTATGCACACTTTTGAATTTTAGTAGAATACATATCTATGTCCTGAGGTACTATGTTCACTTTTCTGATGTTGTTTTTAGTTGCCATTTGTTAGTTTTAATGCTTTTAAACTAAATATGCATACCCAGATGCAAAATAAATTTTAAAATGCTTGTTTTTACGGTTTTTTAATTTTTATATGAAGTATGCCCTGCATACTCTATAGTGCATGATTAGGTAAGGAAGGCTTGATTACTAGAACTTGTGGCTCTTGGAGTCATTGAGAATAAGGTCCACAAGAACAACTTGGAAGTGCACTTCAAATGACTATCAGAGCATTAGGCTTAAATCAGACAGAAATGTATCTCTCTTGCATTCCTGAAAGATACAATACTCAAAACAAACAACTGAGCAGAAACTGAAAAAAGCCTGGAGTTATTGTAGCATATGATTATCCACTTGGGTTTTTCTTGTTTTGGTTGTTGGGTTGTTGGATTTTTTTTTTTTTTTTAATCTATTAATGGCACTAGGAAGAAGTAAAGCACTGAGTGAGGAAAAAAGTCTTGCAGGCATTTAGCAAAACCTATGTCCTCTCCAGAGATGTTTGATCTATTTGTGGTGGTACAATGAGCTGTTCCTTTGGCAAGAGGAGGTACACTAGGTGGTTCACACCACACAATTTATTTACAAGCTGCAACAGCCGCAACCCCCATTTTTTTTTCCTGAAAAATAGAGGGAATTCAGCCAAGTGTAACATAAATACGAAAGTCCTATGTGTCTGTGTCAGATACCATCCTCAAAGACATTTCACTTGGAAAGAGTGAATTGAAATCTCCAGATATTATTTCACACTGAGAAAAATATAATAATGAAAACAATGCATTTCAAGAGTAGAGGGTCTGATTATTTATTTATTTATTGTGGAATGTAGCAATGTAATATGCTAAACAATCTTTAGAAGGACATAAGTAAAAATCTTTTAAACTTTTATTCCCTTATCAAAGAACTAAACCTTTCTGTCATGCGTGGGACCAGTTATCCAGTCAATAGCACATTTTTAATGAAGAGCAAATTATATATGACTGGGTTTATTGAGTATTTGTTTTATTTTCATGGTACTTGATCATCAAATATATGTTTCCTCATGAACAGGCTGATTCCAAATGCATCACTAGGAGTTCTTGCATGTTAAGCTGTTTTGGCCAGTCATGTTGGGAAGAAACATGGCAAATTTTATATCTCACACAAGAGATATGCGAAAGTAGCACAGTTTCTTTATAGCACTTTAGTAAATCCCATCTTAGAGCTAGAAATGAGAAATTGCTTTGGTTCCATTCAGTGCCTCATTCCTCAAATTAAGATTTTTCAAGATAAAGGATTTGGCAAGATTATCACCCATTAAGCAACTGCCAACATAACCAGAGCCACGAAATGCTCTTTCTGCGAAAAGTAATAGGATGGGCTCAGCTGTGCAGCCTCAGATTTCCCCCTTGACCTTTCCCTTGTCCAGAAGAATTCTGCAGTAGGGGTGTTTCCAGCATTCCTTTTTCCCCATAAAGAGTACACAATTAAGGAATCATCCTTAAAGTAAAATTTAAACAGTGTTAATCAATGGGTGAATGGGAGTTACAGAAGAAAATGTGATAAGTAATTAATTTATTTTAATTATTTTATCTTTTGAATTGCTCATTTAATGGAAAGAAGGTGACATTGAGGTTGTGGGGAGTGTTGAGAAGCATTTCATGATCTCATCTCTTTTGTTGTTTAAATAAAAAAAAGCAGATGTGTCATGTAAATATTCGTATTAATAAATGAAAAGTCATTTTATAGAAATATTCAATAACATTCTTTCAAATTATGACTATCTGGGAGAATATTCCTCTTGCAACTTTATCAAACATTATCGTAAACCCAGTTTACAGTAAAAAACATGATTAAAATTTGAAGCAAATATTTGAAGAAAACATCTGGCAGCATTTTTGCAGCTCAAGTTATGTTTAATGATAATTGAATAGAGCAAGAGTAAGCTGATAAATGGAATATCCACAAGAGAGTGGGGAAAGACGCAGCAGAAGAAAGACAAAAGAAAATATGTCTGACTTGTATATCCTACTTGCTTGAAAGTTCTGCTTGCAAATTGCATGTTATCAAATAAAAAAATTAATTAATAATCAAGAAGTTTTGTTGATATTTATCAATGTTTCATGTAAAGTGAGTGTGAATGTAGCCATTTAAGTTTTGTAAATATTTTCCATTCTTTCCACTTCATCATTTGGAGCCTATGCCATTCAGAATTAGTATTATGTCAACCTATCAGTCTCTATGCATATCTATGTAACTAAAGAATTTGTAGTATTCATGATCCAGCAACTGAAAAAAAGCAAATACCTCTCCACAAACAAACAAACAAACAAGCAAACAATTACTTTCATATATCCGAAGAAGATAGGTATTATCGCAACATTAAAAGAAATAGTATTATAGAACCATTTATGTACAGTATTTAGTGTTTTTCTCACAGGCCTAGAGGTGCGGAGAGATTTAGTTCATGTAACTACTGAAATCTCAGTTATAAAAAGAAAAAAAAATTACTTTCATATATTTTGAAATTCAGAAAACCATAAATATGGCTACAAACCATGGTGGGAGTCTATGCTGGCAGAGACAGGCTCTTTGTGTCAACATCTCCCCATGGACCTGGATGATGGACCTGATCTGTCCCCATGGTGCTTTGTGTCAACATCTCCCCATGGACCTGATCCCTCCCATGGCACTGCTGGAGCAGGGAGTTTGGGGACACTCACTACCCAGGACTGTTCTGACTGCCATGGAACACAAAGCCCTGATGCTGGGGCAGAGGCTGAAAGTGAAACAGGACATTGTGGGGCAGAGAGGGACTGACTCTGAAAGCCAAGCCCCAAGGCGTTTGGGGAGATACTCTGAGTGCTGATACCCAGCAGTGACCTTTCCCAGCCACTCTTCCCTCCTTCCCACCACACAAGTCCATGCCAGGTACAACACAAGTTCCTACAATGTCCCTTTCCTCTCCAAAGCTGCAAAGGTCCCTTCCAGCATCATCATCCCTGCCCATCATCCAACCTGCCACCCAGAGTGGGTCCTCTTGGGGAATCTCTCAAGGATGCATCCTCAGGCCCAGAAAGGTGCTTGGCAACTGGCATGGATCCTCTCCTCTCCAGCATACATTCTGTGTCAATGGGTAGACATCAACCCAGGTATTTATGGAAAAAGAAGCAAAAAGGATGGTCTTCTCACCCACAAAGAGGGTGCTCACTCTAACTGGGCAAGGGGGCCACGGCCCAGATGGCAGCTAGCTCTCTGTGTGCTGGGTCCACCTCAAACTTAGCTATCCTCAGGGAGTCAAGCATTTGGGGAGATGTTCCCACAAAGGGCCACCATTTTCTCTAATTATTACTTCCTAACTTAGCTTGTTGGCATAAGCCACAGATGATACATTTATCACATAGCCTCAGGCTGATCTCTCTGATTTTCTCCCTACCAAAAGTCACTTACCTATTGTTACCTGGTCATTACTAGGCTAGATGGATGCTGATTTTATGCCCATATATTAAATTATATTTTCTCTTTGAAAAGCAGGTGATTTTTGCTTATTTATATATATTTTTTAATCTGTCATGTATCCACTTGGGAGGTAGACAAAATAAAGTTAGGCAAAATATACTTAGTTAAGTACAGCTTAAAAATTTTGTCTTTTAAAAACCATCTATCAAAGTCACAATACCAATTATTCTCAGGGAAGTAAGGCAGTGTTTTATAAAGGACATTAGCCTTAATCCATATGCAGCATCTTGCTTTCAAAAATCACCAGTACACTGCTTTGCAGTAAATTATTTCGTAAATCTGGAAAAAAATGCCACCATGAATGTGTCCTTGTGCTGACACTTTATGTGCAAGTTAACCACAAAAAATTTCTCCCCTTTGGTGCATTTTATACCTACTTTGTAAAGAAGTCCCCGCAGCCAATTATAGAAATTCACAATGAAGTCCTTCCTTGACAAGTTAGCTAACTGCAAATTCAAAAAGTATTAAATATCTGTAAATATTTTTGTTTCTGTTTGTTTCTATTTCTAGGTCAAGCATTTCTATTTCAAGAACTGGATGCTATAGTGAAAAAACAAACCAGAACACTGTTTAATGCATGTTCTGGTCTTCTAACAGCATGCAGAAAACTTATGGCCTCAGATAACGATGTTCTAAGGCAGTAGTACTCAAATGATAGCTCTTAAGGGAGCTGAATATGGCTCTCATGAAACCAATGTATCTCATTTGTGTTCCTTTTGCTGTATTTTATTCCTGGAGACAGAAGAACAATGATAATAGAAAAAAAACAAACCCTGTGCAAAAACACACCTGCAAGGGAATACTGGAACAGTGGAGAACCACCTTGCAACCCTTTAATTAAGTGAAAGATGCAGGGGGGAAAAAAAGAGGCATGGAGTAGTAACTTCTCTGAATGGAAATGCATATGGGAGAACAGAAAAAAATAAATACTCCTTTTCAGGTCATAAAGCTCTCCTTGCCTCCTGACTAGGATGTCCACATTCTTGAAATAGAAAGTCCAAGTGGGTCAAGCCAGTGGACAGTTTTAAAAATCCCAAATTTTTCTGGTTCAAAAACTGAGGTTCTACTTATACATGACTTTCTGTTTGTACAGTTGAAAGCCAACCTGAGCTTCAGTTTCTATCCTAGCATTTTTTTCATTCTACATTTCTCCCAAATATGACTTCAAAGGCTGACAAAAGAATAGAATGACAGAAATGTCCTCCCCCATGAGTGTACTTGACTCATTTTTAGTCCTGTCTTACTTTTCTATGTCTTTTCTATGTCTTACTTTTCTACTGTCTTACGTTTCTATGACTCTATGAACCTTCAATACAGATAACATAGAAATAATCTTTGAATACTTTATCAAGCCACTTTTTTTTTACAGAGGCAGAAAGATACTTCAGTGAGGTTCACATAGGCTTGTTCTGAAGTCACTGCTACACCCCTTCTCCTGTGCCATCGTTGACATTTCTAGATCCTTATGCACACAAACTTTCTAATGATTTAATTTTAAAACCCATTTCCATTTAAAACTGGAAAAAAATTCTAATACTTCTTGTGAATTCTCAAGATGGATGAATAAGAATTTAGAAAACATTATGTTTGTTTTGTTAGCTTTCCATACATTTTAATCCTTTGTATTTGCTTTTCCCAAATATCTTGGCACATTTTTTGGACTGTCTGTTTTATCTGTGGAGACAGAGGTTTTGTCACTCAGTGTTATATCAGAAAGAATATTGTTTATAAAATACTGTATAACCACTTACCAGATGCAGGATCATACCTATGGACAATGAAAAGTACTTTTAACGAGTTGTTCTTGCTTATTTGCTCTGACAGTTTGAAGGGAGGTCCGGCCCCACAGAATACAGTGTGCTTCAGTGCTGTGTTGTATAGAAAGGATGTCAGCAGTTGCTTAGAGCTAAGCACTTTGCCCCTGATGCAGTCAGACAGATATGCATGCGCTTAGCTTAATGTACAAGAGCAGCTAACCAGGGACACATGGTGAGGTCTGAGCGTTTGGCTCATTTCCTGGAGCACAGCACAAGAGAGAAGGAAGAGATATTTAATGATCTTGAGGTCAGTAGACCTTGCGCTGCAAATATACCAGCTTCAGAAAAATAAAAATCATAGAGATACTTTTTATCTCTTATTGCTAAACAAAGGAAATACGAATCTTCTAAGCAAACATATGAACAAGTAAACAAACACATGAAAAACAGAAGGACCCTTAAAAAAGTGTAGTCTTTTAACCTTGCATACTGGCAATATTGAGTATGACTAATCATGTCAGGCTGGTTAAACTCTATGAACTGTTTGCAGGCAATTTCTAAACCAAAAATTATTTGAAAACCTTCAAATAACAAATGCATATCCTTTAAGATGCCAGCATTTTTCTACCACTGTTCTACTACTAGTTAGCACTGGAAATAGAGTATTGAAATAAGTTTGATTTAGGATAACTTGTCTTGTGTTTGAAGACTGGTTTTTTTTCATAAAACATACCAACATGAAGTGTTCACAAGTATAATTCAGATAATTTGTGATTAAAATCTATTAAAATATGCAAAATATAAGGCAAGAGAAAATAAAACTGCAAAGATACTGGGGTTTTTTGAGAAATCTTACTCAATCCTTCAGTGCATATAGACTATCTAGATTCCTAGTAGTCTTGTGGTTACATGTGAATGATGTAAAAAGATGAAACAATATGATATAAGTTATTATGCAAAATTTGCAGTTTCCTTATGTAAGGGCTACGAGGATCCTTGCATTTCGTGTGAGATCATTACCCAAAAGTTGTAGTTAGACTTTAGACTTACCAAAATCACACAGACAGTCCAGAGCTCCTGATGTCCATGTGGGTCCCGTAATCATATCTAGTTGTACAAGGGATGGTGAAGTCATCTGTCCTTTCATTCCTGTGAAAAGAAGTGAGTTCAAAGGAATAGTGAGCTTGGACTTGGAAATTTTGGTGGTTAGCCCAGTGCTATCCCACAATGGAGGAAAAAACCTTTAAGAGACCCAAAGTGTCTCATATATGTGACCAGCTTTTAGAGTTCCTTCTTGCCCATGGCTTTCCAAGATAGGTAGAATGAACCTTTCTGCTATCAGCCATACATAAGTTTTAGTATGTGATTATTAGAAGATATTAGAAGATGAGAAAGTCTGGTGAGTAGAAGACTTTTTTTTTTTTTAATTTTTTTTTAATTTATTTTTTATTTACTGTGTTTTTTTAACATTAGAATATGAGAGTGTTCTCTCTGGATATGAAAGATTAAGGTGTACACAGCTGTGTGCACAGCAGAAAATATTGGCCCTTTCAGTCTTTAAAGTCTCTGAACTGCAAAACTTGTATTTGTCTTAGATCAGATTTTTACAAGATTTACATACCAGACAAAAGAAAATTTTCAACTCCAAAAGAAAACACCCAATAGTAGCAACACTTAGTACCCAGTGTTAAAATTTTCTGAAATGGAGAATCATTCAGCAATTTCAAAGATCCACTGGGAGAAAAAATATACAAAATAAATCATTTTAGAAATTAGAAAAGTCCCATTTGTCTTATATGCATATTTATCTTGATTTTAAATTCTGAACAGAAGCATGCTCCACATAAATAAAAACCACTTTTTTTTTTTCCTTTATAAGCATGTCTGGGTACCTAGTGTAGTATTTTAAATAAAATTATGATTTTTCTGTACTGGAAACCTTGGCAACACTTAAAAATTCCAATTTTCTTTAAGACACAGATTTGCCTGTGTAAAATGTACTTTTATAAATTGATAGACGGTTCAGAGAATGCCACATATTAGGAATGAGAATGAGAACTTGTATCTGTTCTCAATACAGAATCGTAGGCTCAAGGGACTGAGTAGTCCACTTTGTCCACACCAAACACATACTGAAGATACACCAGAGCCTACACTTACTATGTCTCCCTGATCTTATGTGAGATATTGAGGAAGAAAATTGTTATCTTTACATTGGTGAAATTGTTTAATTCTATTCATTCCTTTCAAAGTTCACTTCTGGATGGATAACGACCTGTTCTGTGAAAGAAAATAAAATCTGCTGTTATGGTTATGCTAATGAACTCTAGAAATGCTGTGAAATTTGCTGTCACTGCCTTACACTATAAAATGTCTGCAATGCAAGGCAGCTTAATGTCTTCTTTCAAACCTCAGCAGTGTGAGAAAAAAGAAAGCTTTAGGGCTTCAACTAAATAATTTCATATTTCAAAAAGTGGTGAAAGGCAGTTTAGCAGTCAGGTATTTAAACCGAGGTATGAGCATTTATAGCTGCCTCCTGCTGCATGCTCAGCACTGTTTGCTGTTTTAGAGGTAGATCACTGCTTAACATGTTTGGTTTAGTTTACAGTTAAGCATGATGCTTGCGCTATGTTGCAGTGCTGAAATCTCCCTTACAATGCACCAATTCACAGGCTTTAAAAAGTGTCAGTAAACTATCATGTAGCTGTACTGGCATTTTTCTGTGTACGAGTTCATTGTTGCTGCTGCTGTTTGTTGTTTTAAAATTGTGGTATTTTCCATCATTCTATCAACTTCTTATTGGGATTTTCAGAAGCCTCTCATCAAGTTAAGTAACACAGAAATAAACCCATAAAATGGAAATTAAAGTCTAACACATTATTTTGCAAGAAACTCCATTGTTAAGTGGTGTATTAAGACTAAACCAGAAGGATTTGAACTGCAGGTTCTGCTTACACCAAATTATCTTCAGTTACACAGTCAAAATGTTTTGTCAAAGACCCAATGCTGTAAGAATGAAAGATATTTTATTCTACAGTTTTCAGGTCACATGATTAAATAGAATTGAAGATCGCTCATTAAATGAAAACTGCAACCATTTACTTAGTCATATCATTTAAACCTATGACCAGAGTGGGTTCTCCCCTCTGAATAAGAAAGCATATAATTTATACCCATTCCTTTCTTAATTTCTTTCTACCAAAACAATACTCTGTAGGGTAGAAGAGAGTAGGACATGTCCTTCTATTGTACCTTGAATTCCACTATTTTCATGACAGAAAAAGTAGAACTGATCTGTATTATTGGTTAATTAAAACTAAATTTCTTTGACTCGTGCTCTAGCTTGCCACTTAAAAATTAATTATGGACAATAACAAATAGCAAAGTGTTCTTTTTCCAGAATAAGTTCCCCATTGGGATGCAATGAAAATGTTAATAATTAATCAAGTAGTCTAACTTGGTATTATTTTATGCTACCTCAGTCGTATATGAAACCTCACTGATGTTAGTTGACTTTTTTGTTTCATAAATATTTATATATAATTGCATTTTCCTTGTAAATTGCATTTTTTCACCCCAAAGGGAGGAAAAAACAATTTGTGTGTTAATTTTATCTTACTGGTTTTGTTCAGCTTCAGTAGTTCTGTATATAAAATAAGAGATTAGATAAAAAGGAATGCATGCAACCTGTGTTTTATAATTTAAAGAATAATAATTAGGCAGTGTTGCTAATTTTGCAGCAATTCAGGTACATTGCTACCTCCCAGCATAAAATGAAAAGCAGGCAATTCAGTGTTCCTGTTCCCCCTACCGCCCAACTTTAATACTAATTTTGTTTAGATTCTGCTGCCCCCTACAGAATAATTAAATATTTAGCATTTTACAAACCCGAGGGTTGATGTCCATTATTTTTTTTAATCTTACCTGGACAAGTTAATGCACAATTTCCATGGAAGGAAGCGGAACTTTATTTGCTGCCATTAAAATTTTTTAATATGTTCTGCATGACCTGTGCTAAAAAAAAAA
>VWZT01013072.1:83785-95092 GCA_013397055.1 Pachycephala philippinensis
TAAAAAAAAAAAAAAAGCGATGTGCACTGTTATTGAACCACTGAAATAAGGTGAAACATATTTTATGTCCTCCAAGAAAGGAGAAAGCAAGTTTACTAACCTTTGAATCTCAGGAAGTAAGCTAATTATGTACTTTATCAGCTGCTACCTGTGTACTACTATTCTTTCCAGACTCCACTATCTGTAACAAACAGCAGCAGTTAAATGCAATGATGCACTTCAGATTCTAATAGAAAAGAGAGTGTGAATAGGATAGGGAGGAATAGAAAATACTCTAAATGTAAACTGTATATTTCTGATTACATTTCAAAAATATAACATGCTCTTTGAAAAGTAGTATTTGTACTCGGTGCTATTCCTAAAAAGTAGCTTTTTAAATAAAAAATAAGACTTAGATTATGCTTCCTGTGACAAACTTCAAAGTTGAATAGGAAAATTTGTTCTCTATGGATATATGCCCTGGCTGTCTTATATTGCACTGTATGTGTCCATCATTTAGGAGATTATGCAGGAAGGAGAGGAAGCCAAGGAATCTTCCATCGTATTCAGTCCTTCCAACTGCGTGGAGAAAGAAAATAAGCAGGAGATTTCATATGGCCTGGATTAGCTCCCTTTGGTGTTACCTAGAAACCAGGCATTGGAGGAAAGAGAAGTGTCATAAATGTGCTTGAGTTTCTCGTATTAAATACTTCCCAGATTGCACAGCACAGAAACTCACATGTCCTTAGCTTACTGAGATTAGCAAGAAGTTACGACACCGCACCAATAACATCCCTAAAACATCTCCATTTTTCTGAGCATTTCCCCAAATGCTCAAAGATATTTGAGGAGACAGGTACAGGTTATGCCTTCCAAGGCATTTGGTGAATGAATCATGAAGCACAAAGTTGTTTGAACATGGCTGGTTTTGCTTACAAAATAATTTTGTAGACATGTCAGCAGACCCAAAATTTACAGGCATTTTGATGCCTTAGCTCCTTCATATCTTGGAAAGAAATCCAATTTTTAGTGAAGACTTTACAAGAGCTGGCTGTAAATGGGCAATGAATCCATAAAGACAGGCTGAAACATATTAATGGGTCATACTCCTTAAATAAACACTGTAAAAATGTCCTCAAAAAAACCCAAAGATCTTTCTCAGATGAAAGAAATGTTATTCTGATCATACAATTGGTGGTGACAACCTCTGCATCAGTAAATGCAATAAAGACAATCCTACCCATGTATAAAATAGCTTGTTCAGAGAAATTTTCTGGACAGAATTCCTTTCAAATAATAAACTATTTGCTTTTGAAACATATTTCTGTATTTTCTCACCTGTATGTTTAAAAGATGAATGTATTTCCTGGAGGTAGAAAAAAGAAACAGAAAGATGAAAAAGGTTTCAGAAAATAGGTGGGTTTTTTTTCTTTCCAGAAAGAACAGAGACATTAAAGGCGGGAGAAAGGTCCCTGCAAAAGTACTTATTAAATGTTTTTTTCCAACTTTGATCCGTTCTCTTATTCTGTATAAGAATCTGCCATTCACTCAAACGGTGCATTTATTTCCTATGTATGACAGGAGCATATATGTTCACTGCTTCACAAAAAACTATAATTTAACATACAACACTGGGCTATTAAAGTGAAAAGCTTTTAGAACAAATCACAAATCTGACACTTTTCTATGGTTTTAACTTGACTAGGTTGGGAGGAGGAACTGAATAAAAGAACAGCTTTGCAAGCTTCATCTAATACTTCAAATAGACTAAGTGCAGATTTTGTAGATTTAAATATTCACATTAATATTGATTTGCAGGAGTATCAGGGAAGAAAAACAACACCATTAAAATGATAGAGACATAATTCCAATTATAGTTGTTGGTAATGGAACTGCTGCATTACTAAAAGCTACAGTCTTAGATTAGAGAGCTACAGCAGTGATTCAAACCCAGGGAGAAGATAAAAGAACAAGAAACGTGTCATTGCTACAAAACCAGAACCAATAAAGAATGTAAAGCATTTAAACAGCAAGACATTATTCCTCACAGTAAAATTGTGCCACTATACGGAAGAAGAACTCTCAAGCATTTATCAAGAAAAGATCTGAAAACCCGTAGACTCTGAACAAGTCCTGGATTCCAGTTCAGACTTTCAAGATTCTTTCTGTGTTTTACATGTTTGATATTTAATTTAAATAATAAAAAGGTTGTTGTTACAGGAGCAGAGCATGGAAACCATAAACTGCCCTACGAGTTCTTTAACTACTATGGTACAATCAGGCTTGTGTTCCTCTTCACCTTTCTCCTTTATGTTGTCTCATATGCTCAGCCCCAGTCTGAATCTTTTATATGATTATTACAGTTCTGTAACGTAACCCCAAAAGGTGGAAAGTGCTACCTAACTCAACTGACATTTCAACCTTTTCAGAGGGAAAAATAAATAAATTAATATCGACCAGGAGACTCCTTAGCATATGGGTTCCTGTAGGTTTTATGTGTGAATAATATGGTCTTGCAAATCAGGTGATCTCATGGCTGGTGTGATCTGTTAAGAGGAAGGGAGATGAAGCATGGATGAAAGTCATCTTTGGGGTACAAGTGTAAATGCTTTCCAAAGACAACTTTTCTTTATGACAGCATATATTCCCTCTTGTGCTTCTGTCGAGGAGACAGTTTCATTGTGTTGATAGCACACAGCATTAATCCTCTGTGAAACATAGTGTTAAAACAATTTCCTTTTCCTTGATGCAATTCAGCATTTCACTGGGAGACAGAACCTAAGGAAATGATTTTGCTCTCCAGCTGATGAAGAGTTGCAGAATTTCAGAATTCAATGTTCTTTTTCCAATGAGCTCAGCAAGGAACAATTTTTAGACAGCTTCAACTGTCCTTGAGATTGCCAGGTACAAAATAATATAGAATTTATACAGTTTTCTCTAAAACTCAGGATTATTTAAACTGACTGTCTTAATCACATCAGACAGTGATTCCTTAAATTTGAATGACCCTAACTCTGGTTGTGAAAGACCTTTAAAACATTGGTCACACTGTGTCATTCAGGCCCTGGCAGACACTTGCTATGTGTTAAGATCTGCTAGTGTCTCAAGTGTCTGTTCAGGGCTAGACATAAAGATGTGCAGAAGAAAATTCTTCACATTTTCAGCTCTTAACTTCCTTCCATCTACAACCATTATCAATGCAAAATAAGAATGAGATTTTCACGCAGTAGGGGCAAGCAAAGAAACAACCACAGAACTGGCTTTCTGTATGCAAGTTTACATATTTCTTTATAATTTTTGGATAGCATTTTTTAAATTTAATTTTATCAGTTTTGTTTACTTCACTGCCTTTTTTTTCCATTGTTATCTTGCCATTAGTACTTCGTTTCAATTACGTGGCTCATTTGTAGATCCTAGCATGCAAATTGTTGTCTAACCTAAATATTTCATTAATGCTCATATTTGCTTCTCAACTTCCTTTAGGGAGCATTACCTTTCCTTAGACCAGTTATTTCAATGGTAGGATTGCATTCTTTTCTGGTGAGAGATTTATAGAAATCATTCCATACAATGAAACTATTTCTCTTTCTAATTTGTCTTTTCATATGTTAAAACGCATCATAGGAAATTTTAAACACACAGCTAAGTATCAGAACATATTTTTAATTTAGCCTACAAGTCTCTATGTCAGCCTAACATATTTAATTTACCTGATATATGGGTACAACATTCCCTATATTTCGTGGAGTTCTATGCATTTGAAGTAACAGTGCCAACACCATAAGTGTAGTTAAAACAACATACACACAAGATGCTGACTACTTAACATGAATGGTCTGAAAACCTGTTCCTCTCCTTCCATAATTCTGGTTTATAAAGTGAAACCCTAGGGTTTGTTGCGAGTGCAACAACAGTAGAGATAATATTTCCTTAACAGAGAGGATTCTCTATGGCACAGTGCCGCAGTGAGGAATGTACTTCCTTTTCTATTCCCTTAATGCATCCAGTTGTGGTTCCTAATTTTAGCCAATCACTGCTCCACTGTATCATCTCTTACATTTAGTCCTGCAGTTTGACAGACAAGGTGACCTTGATAACAAAACAAAATGATTCTCTATTGAATTCCCATGCAACAGAAACCAGTGGTACAGATTGCATGATTGCATTTAGCATATGTCAGTCCCCAGAACTTCCTGTCTTGTAAAGATACAGACCCACTAATCTTTTTACAAAAAAAAAAAACCCAACCAGTAGTAACCAGAAAAAAAGTGTTAACCAATAAAAAGCACATACATTCATTCCTGCTGAAAGTAAAGATTTTCATTCCATGGACACACAAGAGAAAGTAACACTCCTTGGTTGTCCAGTTTTGATCTGAGAAACAGGACAAGTTCTGGGTGCTATTTGCCACTTGTCCTGTCAGCTTGCAGCAGTCTGTAGCATTGGTCTTCTCTGAACTTCCCTGAACAGTTGAGTCTGTTTGGCTGTGCTTTAATAGTTCTCCATTACTTCAGTGACTTCATATGGTATTCTACTGAATTTTTTATTTTTGTCATAGAAGTCATCCTACCATGGTGAGCTACAGAATGCAAGTATGCATCACGTTATAAATACATCATTTTTGATTTATTTATTTTAATTTTTAAAGAAATTAGGGGCACTCTAAATCTTGTCACATGAGAAATGTTAACCAACTTTTCCCTATAGATTTTTTTCTGTATTTATTTTATCTATATCTATTCTATTCCTCCTTTCTTTTTGTTTTCCATAGGAAAAATTCCTAGTCTAAAATAAATGTTCTTGTACATGCTATACAAGCTTTTTATCAGTATATCATATGTAATATACAAATGTGTACTTATTTTTTGTGATGGTTTGCTTAGTAAAAATTTGCTTTTGATCATCTTCATTGCCCTTCCCTTCATTCTTTATCAGCCATCTTTTTTCTTGTACATTCTAACTACAACTACCCACCGTTATCAAAAATACAAGTGTTTTTTGATATCTATTTCTCTTCTATTAAATTCTAAGACCCGGTGTACATCATGCGGCATTGCTGAATGATGTTTCCACAGGATTTGATGTCATGGTCATGGGTTACTTGTAAGGTAGTTGCTAATTTTGAGTCTCCCACGGTGTATCATCAGGTAAGATTGCGTTTCTCCTTGTACACTTGCTTCTATTTATGAATATTACATTTATTGTATTTTTAAATTTATTTCCTTGCCCATCAGACTCATGATCTGACATCTGAGATATTCACAGTCTATGTCACTTTTGAATAGCTTCAATAATTACCCAACATCAACCAGCACTATCAGTCACTTCTCACATCTGATCTGGACAAATCATGAATACAACAAAAAACACTACAAACCCCTCTGGGATTCTTATCGTTACCCTCCATCCACTACAGGAGTTGATCTATTTTCCTGCATCTTTTTCCAGTCTTTCAATCAACTGTTTAACTCTGACAGGGCTTTTCCACTTTCCAAAAAAAAAAAAAAANAAAAAAAAAAAAAAAAAGAAGAAAGAAAAAGCCTGAAAGCCTGTTAAAAGCTTTTTGGAAGCCGATATATACTGTTATGAGCCTTATTGACAAGTTCATTGCCATCACTAAATATCTCTTCAAAACTTGCAGGTTGTGGCTTTGTTCTACAAAAGCTGTATTGACTTTTCACCACGGTATCATACATTCACTTAATTCCATTCTTTGTTATAGTTCTGATTACTTTGCTTGGTACAAAAGTCAAATGCATTCAGACCAAAGTCTATTCCTATAGAGGTCTTCTAAAAACCCTTGTGAAAATCACATTGCATTTACTGTCTTCCTTTCCTGTGATAGCATGACTAAATAAAAATGTGAGAGTTTACACCATAGTCACCACTGTGGCAACTTCATACTAAGCTTCAGAGTCTATACATAAAGAGAATTTACTCCTTGTTGGCGAATCAAATTCCTCTGGTGAGGAATTGTATTGTGCATCACTTTTTTTTCTGGGTTTTATTCCTTAAATTTTCTCCTTTTTGTTGCTATTATTTTTATTATTGTTTTTTGGTTGGTGGGTTTTTTCTTCATTTGAATTTTTAAAGTGATCTTGTCTCAACCCAAAGTTTTTTAGCATTTTCTTCTGATTCTCCTCCCCATCCCACCAGGTTTCGAGGGAAGAGTGATCTTCAAGTTTTGTAATGAAGAGTAAACTTTTCTAGGAGGAATTCAGATACAGCATAGAGCTCTCTGGTCCAAAATCCCTTGTCAAGCAGGGCCAACTAGAACAGTTGCCCACATCTGTGTCCAGATGACTTCTGAATACCTGACACAATTTCTGGACTTTCTCCCCACACCCTGTTGAAGGGAGGGAGTGATAGATTGGCTTGGTGGGCACCTGACAGCTAGACAAGGTAAACCCACCACATTTAAATATTGAAACCAAAGCCAGCCAAAATAACATACAAATTTCATCTAATAGCTTTTTTCTGGTCTTATCTATGTTGGTTATTTTCTCTTGCAACTCCATTTATTTAAAGGAGTTGCTCATGGATACACTGTTCGCAACCATGTACTTCACGTAGCTTTCCTTATGCTTGTAAAAAAGCAATTTGTGATCTCTCTGTGCTGATGGCCATGCCATGTTCTCCAGAAAAGCTGCAGAAGTATTTTCTCTGGGAACCTTCCCATGTGTCCTCTTCTACATCTAGAAATAAAATGCCTCTTTGCTTTTGAAAAATAATGTATTTTACATGGGTAATATAAAATCATAAGTGTGATTTATAAACTCAAATGGGCTTTCTTCAGACTATACAGTCTGTTTCTATGCAAGAAGAGGCTGTAAAATACCACTTCCATCTCTGTAATGCAACCAGTGCTTCAGTGTGGTTAGAATGTATTTCTAGAAAAGCATCACATACATATTTGATAAGAAATAAATGCAATGTGCTATAACTCTGTAACAATTTGAAAGGATAGGTGGTTGTGGGGTGTGTGCTCATTTTTAATGTTCTCCTTATCATGTCCTCTACAGAGAAAGAACCCTATTCTATTTTCTCTTCCATAAAACCACATGGAATTAAATTGAGACGGAGAGCAGCATCTACACAGCAAATACTGCCTTGAAATAACGTATGAAATAACACTGAACACTGAAAGAGCATTGAACATTGAAATAAAATATGTCAAATAACTAATTTTGTCTCTCCTTCCTAATGACTCTGTTGCTGGAAAACAAAGTAATGCCTGATAGCTGTGGCTGGATAGTGGTTCCCTGTATCTCATCATAATTTATAAGTCATGTGTTCAGCCACTTGTCTGAAATGGTAACTATCAGCAGTAGTAATTTGCAACTGAGAAATAATCTAGCATGGAATTTAGCATGAAAGGTAGGAAGGTCCAACTGCAGGATGAGTTACAGTGCCTGGAAGCAGGAATGCCATTGTTTCCCTTATAGAACTAAAGCAAACGAGGATGATGGCCTGCCTGAGGTTTTGCAGTAGCTACACACAACATTATTATAGCTTTTGTCATATGTAAAATTGTTACACCGGCAAAACTCTTCTGCTGTCCTGTCAGTAAGTGCAACAATAATTATTTGCTCATAAAGGACTTTGGTATTGAAGTGACTAGAGATCTGGTTGCAATAGTGATTTTTCTGGGAACAGGTCTAACTGGCTGCTCTTCACGGTTTTCATATCCATCAGAAAAAAAATCCAGACCAGATCATTAGCCTTATCTAAATATACCCTAAAATCTGACATTTAAGAGTTTAAATTCTCATTAAAAGCTACAGGAAGGTAATAAAAATTGAAATTAGACAGTACTGTCAGCACACTACATCTTTGTGGGAAAGTAATCTCAAGGTTCAGTAACGATGGGATGAGTTTATGTTAAAAAAAATACACTTTTGTAGCCTTGGGAAAAAATCTGGAGAATATCAGAGCATTATTTTCCATTGCCTCACACTGACACCAAATGCCAAATATAGCATTAAAATCCCACATTGTCCAGTGTAGTGGGTCTGGCTGAAACAGAGTTAGTTTTCCTCATAGCATCTCTCACAGTCCTGTGCTGTGCATTGGGAGCTAGAAAGGTGCTGATAACACACCGGTGTTTTGACTACAGCTGAGCAGTGCTGGGCACAGCATCAGAGCTGTCTCTCCAACATCCCTCCTCCCCATCAGCAGGCTCAGGGGTGGGCAAAATCTTGGGGAAAAACTTGAACAGCTGACCCAAACTGACCAAAGATATCTGCTCAGACATAAAAGCTAAGAAAAAGGAGGACGAAGGCTGGGGCAGGACATTCATTATTTACAACATTTGTCTTCCAGAGCAGCCACTACACTTGCTGAAGCCCCATTTCTTGGGAAGTGGATGAACATTGCTTGCTCACAGGAAGTAGAGAATAAAATGTTTAAGGTTTTTTTATCTTTGCTTGCACATGCGATGCCTTTTGCTTTTGCTTTTGCTTTAGTGAACTGCCTTATCTCAACCTATAAGTTTTTTTCGTCTTATTTTCTCTCCCCTGTCCAGCTGTGGAGGGAAAGTGAGTGGCTTGGTGGGCACCTGGCATCCAGCCAAGGTTAACCCACCATGTCCACCTATAGACAACCATTCAAGCTTTTGATTAAAAGAGACTCAGACACCTAAAACTTCTTGCCTTTATGACCAGTGAAAAAATCCCATTCCCTGAGCATTTCACTGTGAAGGTTTAAGATTTCCACAACAACTGCTTGAAAAAATAATCTCACCATTATTCAGGAATCAGCATCTTCCATCAAATTAGAATGCTGTTGACTATTTGAGTTTTTACATTTAATTATTTTATACTCCAGACTTATTCAGCAGTGGTCACAGATACTGGGTGGATTTCATCATCAGGTAATTAGGTGTTTACTGTGTAGGTATCCACATCAAGACATTGTAAGCTTATTTTGTAGTCAACGGGGAAAAATAAGCAATCCTAGGCCATGAATCTTTTGAATTATTTTAGATGTCTGTTTTAGAGCAAGATGAATTAAGCCAACAAAGTGCCTACTGACTGTGTTGACTGGCTGGAAAGAGAGGCGAAATGAAGCCCCCTTTTGGCAGATTAATAATGCCTTCTGAGAGACATGGTGTGACAGCACAGGATTCATGTTCACTGTTTCATGCATGGCATCATAGTAAAATAACAGACCTAGAATAAAAGTGTCTAAAGGCAGCATGTGTGTGAGAAGTGAGCACTGTAATTGCAGCCAATATAGAAAATTTGTATCTTGGGATGAGGGAAAGTCAGAAAAAGAATGGAAGGAAAGATGAAACAGTCATCTCAAAGAAGTGAGCTGATGCAAATGGCAGAGTAGCAACCAATATGCACAGCTGTGATCCCACTCAGATGTTGTGAATACATACAGGCTGCTTTGGTCTTATTAATGTTGTACAATCACCAACCACTAGAAGTGTCAGCTTGTGAAAGTAGAATGGCTGAAATATAGGAAAGAAATGTATCAAAATGGAAGGCAGAGGCATAAGTTTATAGCAGCTTATGGTGACAACAGCAAATACTGTATTCTTGACCTGTCACCGAGAGGAATTGTATTTCTCTTAATTTGGCTGTTTGGCAGGCATACAATTTCTGGGGTTGACATCATCATTTATGCCTTTTTTTGATCTAGTTGGCAGCATTTATAGCTGTTTTGCAAGAGGCACTTGAATTGCCTATTAAGAACTTTTAATCTATTTATTTATTTATTCTGAAAAGCATACTCATGCATGTATCATCAATCATCTTCTATGAGCTTGAGTCAGCTGTGGATCCTGAGCTAAGCAGCTGACTCATACTGACATGGAACACACGGATTGTATTGTTAAGTGTTCCTACTGACGTTATTAGTGTCATAGGGACAGAGTGGGCAGACTGAATTTGGGGTGTTTGTACCTTAAAGTGAAAACTGAATCATGTAAACATTCCGTGTCTGCAACTTAAAAAGAAGCCTTTGGTCAGGGAAGATACAAAAGCAGTTGTTTTGTGATTGTTATTGTGACAATTCATAGATTCTAAAAGCCGTAACAAGGGGCATATAACAATGAGTCAGAAGGAGTAAAAGCGTGAGTTAGCCTTATGGTATCAGCTGAACGCTGTAAAAACTCTAGGTCTTGCAACATATGTAGGACTGCTGGGATAATTGAGAAGCAGTAGGTGCCTCCACCATATCATTTTACTCTGTACTTCTTGGTCTGTTCTAAACTTCCCCAGCTCTGTTCTGTACCTCTGACTTTTGATAGTGATATGTGATACTGGCAAGAAGAATACATCCTAAAATGGAACTTGGTGGGGTTTTACAAATCCTGGATGCATATTAAAAAAAAGGAGTTGAGGGTCTTGGCAGACAGTGAGGTGAACATGAGTCAGCTGCTAAAGATCTGGCAAATCTCACAAAAACCCTGATATGTAACCATACTGGGTTAATGACAAGAGCACAACAAAAACGTTGAGGGAAGGGATTTTTCCCTGTACTTTTGTGTCTCACAATACAACACAAGCTGGAGCTAATCCTTGTGATGGTTAGAGAGTAGAGCAAACCATACATAGTTTGAGACCAAGTGAAATTGGTCTCTTTACCTTGGAGAAAAGAAGTCTGAGGGAGGGCTTACTACAGACTTCAATTAAAGGGATATGGCAGAGGACATGGAGCCAGACTTGCCCCAGCAGTGCGCGATGAGTGGCAAGATACAGCAGCCACAACTTTCAGGAAGGGAAGTTCTGATTGGACAAAAGAAAGAAAAAACTCTGCTCAGGGAGTGTTTAAGGACTTAAGCAAGTTATGCAGAATGGCTGTAGAAAAAGCACCCTCAGATATATTCAGAAGTTGACTGAACAAGACTCAGAGAAACCTGGTGTGGTGGTTTAGTTTGCATCTTTTACTTTTTGTGAGATAAGAATTAGGAGAAGGGCAAAGCAGGCTCAAAACTTTAAAGAATACAAAGAAGTTTATTACTAACAGAATTAAAGGTAATAAAAGAATGATAAAGATTACAACAAACTCTCCATTTTTCCCTTCAGCACCTCTCCTCCCAGCACCTCTCCCCCCAGCACCTCCCCTTAATAATTTCCATACTTGCACAAAGGATAAGATATGATTTCAGGTCAGAATTGCAGTCTTTAAGTCTCATTCATATTTGAAAGAAAAAGGAGGTTTCTTCTGCTCCAGTGTGGTGTTTCAAACTGTCACTAACAAACAGACCCGCCCGGAGAAAAGAAAAATCTGCTGCTGTGAAATATCTCTCTCATGAACTTTGCAGTTTTCCCACAACTGCTATCATGAACTAAGAATGGGGTGTCTTTTTAAGGATAA
>VWZT01013072.1:95567-128966 GCA_013397055.1 Pachycephala philippinensis
CGGCTCGGCAGGGCCCGGCGGGGCCCAGCGGGCCCGGGCCCGCCACCCCTCCCGGCTCAGGGACCGGAAAAGAAGAGAGCACTTCCCTTCACCAGTGCCCTTTTATATGCAAAATCGTGAGAAGCGATTGGTCTAAAACCTTGTCCATCAACTCAGTCCCTTCAAACCACCACACCTGGTTTCTTCTAAACCTGGTTTAACTTAGACTCTAGCACTGCTTTGAACAGCAAGTTGTCCTGAATGATCTCCAGGGTTCCATTCCAAACATCCTTTCTTTTTATGGTGCTTTGCTGCCTTTTAGCCCTCAAATTAAAGAACTCTCCCTCTGACAGCTGTTGCCATTAATATTTACATGAAATCCTGCCGGAGTTCTTGGCCAACTACCTTCATCATCGGGTTGCTGAAATCAGTCACGTAGGCCACTGGTGACTAGAATACGTTGGAACAGACAGATATAATATAATTCAAATTAGAGGAAATGATGAAAATTAGTTGTATCCTGTATTAGTTTTGGGGAAATAAATCATCCACATCATGCTAGCTATTCAGTGAAAACATCTGTTCAGTAGAAACTAAAAGCAACTAAGATTTTTTACTTAATTAAAAGCAATAGAGATCATTGAGAGTCTGACACTAAGGCACTAGATCCTCCTATAATCTGGCCTGTACCTGTTTAATTTATTCTGGTTTTCACAGCAAGGTTAAAGTAATGTTACTATTAACTTACTCAGTTAAGAATTATTTCTAAGAGAAGCTTTCCATCTGCAGAGATTCATGATGTCTTAATGAACTCAGCAAATAACCTCACTCAGTATATAATGGTCCGAGTATCAGAATTATGGGTTGTTGACTGCCTTGATAATGAGACAGGGTTTCGTTCCAAATGTCAAATGTATATATTCTGCCTTTTCACCACATTTATCTGTAAGTGCTATACACCCTGAATTTCACAAATTGTCAGGCATATTTACTGTGGGAGTGTAGCTTTCTGCTTCCAGTTCCCTTTTCATTTAGAATTGCTAATTAGTTACCTCACAGTTTAAGATGATATGGCATAGACTGCAAATTATTTCAGGGTAGTTATAAGCTAGATGAAGAGCAGCTGAAAAACAGGTGTCTGCCTTATGATTGGATGCTGTGTTAGAAATGAAGAGAAAGTAATGATTGCTGAAGAAGGAAGCATCTTTACCTCAACATGTAAGTGCACACAGTATGTTTGACATTTTATGAAGTAAGTACGAACACCACCTCATTTCAGAGGTTTTAATGGCACAATTAAAATAATATGTCAGTGAAAGGGTAGGATACCAGCAGATAGATGAGGATTTGCATTGAAAAGTGTACAGAAGATGTCCTTTATACTGTTTAAAATTTGTGCACTGTGGGAGAAGCAGAGGTCTGAATTACATGGTCAATTTTCATCCCAGTCTTGAAGATGAACTATGTCCAAATGGATAGTCATTCATTATGCTATGCTTTTCTATTGTTTTCATGTGCAGTTCTAATCAGTTTAAAATGTGCTATGCTTAGCAATATGGATTAAAGCTCTTCCTTCTAGGACAAACTATACTTTCCTCCAAGTCAAGAAAAGCCTTAAACTTCTGATGAGCAAAATCCTTTGGCATCAAATAATTTCACCAAGATTTAGCTTTTTATTTAAGGTATTACATATTAGGGCCAAAGAGAATTTGCTGATTTTTGAATATCATTCCCTTAACTGCAATGACTCCCCAAAGCCTTGTTGGGAAACATTCCTGAAAAATACACCCTATCAAGTTTTACATGCACATGTTCAAAGACAAGTCCCTGTGAAAACAAAGAGGATAAGCAGGAACTTTTAACCTTCGTTGAACTCTTTTAGTCACCTCTAAAATTAGCCAGCATTAAGTAGCATAAAACAACTTTTTCTCTAGTCATTTATGACTCCTTGAAATTTCCCAGATATAAAAAACCAAACTAACTCAAACCCAAAGCCAACAAGCAAACAAAAAATGATGTAATAAATTGAACATGCTGCAACTTCTCAGCTTTTGTGAGTGCAAAACACAAAACTGCAGATTTTGCAGGCTGCAGCTGCCCTTTCTGTTCTTACAGAACATTGCTAAGGAAGGAGAGAGCCTGGAAAGCACATAAGGCTGGAAATTTAGCTGAAATTGGACTGTTCTGAAAGCCACAGGAGGTCTGACTTGAAAAGCACATTTCCATGACATTTTCAGTATTGAATTCTTGAGTTTGCCTTTTCATTCTGAGTAAAATATTATTTTTCTAGAAAACAAACAAACACATAAAAATTCAATTTCATTATCATTTCTTGCAAAACATATTTAGAATTCTGTGCCAGAGAAAAGTGGTTTTAGTGACACCTTTGAACATCGTAATATTGATGGAAATTGATAGAATCAAAATTATATGCTAACAAGGAAATCTTGGCATGCAAATGCAGAAAGCACGCATGAATTTTAGCCGTTCTAAAAGACTGAAGAGTGAGTTACTATTATTTCCTAGTATGGGCAGATTATTCAAAGTACCTATGGAAAGAATAATTTTTCCAGCTGGGAGCCATAACTTTATAGAATCAGTTTTTCCTTATTAAGAAATAAAACTGTTGTAGGAGAGCTCTTGACAAGGCATGAGACAGTCATTAATACAAGGCAATGAGATAAGATGAGCCCCTTTCTCTATGCTGGCAAGACTTGCTAGAACAAAGAATTGTCAGCTTGTATCTTGCAGTCTGCCATATAATGTGATGTGCACCTAATTCAGTTTCAAGCTTCACTACTTTGAATAAGATAACATTTGAGATTATGACATCTAAATAGAGAGGTCTTCGTCTTGATATCTTTAGGTCCTGTGGATGTCCATACAGTAGGCATGTGGGACTTGATTCAGTTTACTAAAGGAACATTGGAAGTGCCCTAGAATATTTCATCCAGATTCTAGCTGCCACTCTAGAATATTGTGGGTGCCCTGTAGGTCTTGTCTCATGGGAAGATCTCAGAAAGCTTCACATGCTTGTTAGACAGCTGAATTTGAAGCCACAAGGGAGCCTAAGGTGGACAGCTAGAGTACAGTTATAGTGCCCCGAAGTATCACATAGTAAATGATATACAGAAAACTCTTGTCTTTTTAAAGTGACAGCTGGAGACATATGAGAATGTCTTAGGACATCATTAATTGTCCTAAGTCATATGTGTGGGCACCTGAATAGATTCCTCAGTGTTGATGTAAGCTATAGATTTATGCAAGTGCCATATTTTAACCCCAGATGGCAACTAAGGACCATGTAGCTACTCACTCTCCTCCTGTGGGATGAGAAGGAGAATAGGGAAATGGTAAAACCCACGGGTAACATATAATGATGATGATGATGATGATGACAGTAATAATAACAAAAAGGAAGATAACAGAGAAAGAGGAATAAACCCCAAGAAAAACAGGTGACCCACAATACAGATGCTCACTGTCTGCTGACTGATGCCCACCCTGTTCCCAAGCAGTGATTGGCCCCTCCTGGACAACTCTCCAGAGTTTATATACCTAGCAGGATTCTCTGTGGCATGGAATATCCCTTTGGGCAGTTTCAGTCATGTGTCCTGGCTATGGTCCCTTCTGGTTTCTTGTGCACCTGCTCCCTGGCAGAGCATGAGAAGCTGAAAAATCCTTGATTTAGAGTAAACACTACTTAGCAACTACTAAAATATCAGTGTGTTATCAACATTACAATTCACTAAAAATCAAAACACAGGTACTAGAAATAAAATAAATTCCCAGCCAAAAGCAGGACAGCAAGATACAGACACCAACAAATTTTACAGACTCATTCTTCTAAAAGATTGTTGTCTAAAGATATATTCTCAGTACTAAAAATCACCTCTTCAGTGTCCTGATAAAGATATGCTAACTTTGATTATTTTTTACCACATCTTAGAGCAATTAATTTTACAAAATACATATGAATTAGGGTTTAACATAAGAAGCAAAGAGAAGAATATTTGATAAATGTGTACTGCTTCCATATAAATATCATAGATTATCACTTTATTTTAAACTGTGGTCACAGTTTAGTAGAGTTTAATGGTATTTCCTCAGTTAAAACAGACATCAATGCGTATACAAAATGGCATCTGCTGAGACTTTCTTGTTCCCTTCTGATACCATATTAAATAATTTTGGCCCAACAAACTAAAATTACAGTACAACTTTTGCCTTCATCATAACATTTTATTTGAGCAACAACCTTAATCATGTTCACTCTTAATTACAATTTCTTTAAGACTTATTAATAAATCGTAACAGTCAGAAGCTCTCATAATTTATTGATAGACAATACTTTCTCTTTTCTCATCCATCCTCTTAATGACAGGAGAGATCTGAAAGTGGCAGTCCCCAAGAGTTCTAGATAAATTAATATTAACAAACTTGATAGAGCAGTCTCACTAGGAACCAATCTGTCAGAATTCACCCTTCTTTATGCATAATTGTCTCTATCAAATCCATGATTTTCTTATTCAACAATTTATTTGAAAATATAATTATTGAATAGGAAGACTTCCCAATAGTTTCTGAAAACTGAGGAATAGAGGAACAGAAACAGATGGAATATATAATTGCTCAAAATTGTTGTATGTTGTTGCTAAAAATTAGAAACATGACTCACCATGGAAAAGACAGTTATTCAAGTAGATTACAAACATACCTTACTTACCCCCCCAGAATACCATTATATCTACAGTTCTGGTTTGGTTGTTTTGGTTGGGTTTTTTTCTTCTTTTTTTTCCTTTTTTTTTTTCCCCCTCTAGTCTTTCCATCTGCTGATTGGTCACATTAGAAACAGCATAAATTAAATATTTAAATAATTACTTTTGTTCAATTGGTCAAAATTTTTAATTTCCATAGTATGACTATAGTGAACATCTACTTATTGTGGGTTTAACAGTGGAATGATTATTGAAATATGGTGCCGTAAAAGGGTTTTTTTGTTTTGTTTGACTTTTTAAATAATGTCTTTAAAGCAATTTATATAACATGCTTATTTAAGTCTTAAATACACTAGCTAATTAAAAAAGTTAAAGGAGTCTGAAGTAATTTTTTTTTTTTTTTTGGCAGCTTTTCTTTCTCTTAATATAGCTGTGAGCCCTACTGAGACACGTAAAGAAAGTAATCATTAGGTTAATGCTATAGCTGTTTTCTCCAGTAAATAAAAAAATTAAAAGACCAAATTTCATACCTTTCTTTCACTCCTCGGAGTGAAAGAATACTATGCTCTCTTTGGGTAGAAGAAATCAAGAAAAATGAAATAGGTTGTTTAACAAGTAAAAATTATCCACATCAGAAGGATTTATATAACTTCTTTAAGAGGAATAGGATAAATTGATTTTTTTTCCAAGAATTTGGGTATTTAGAATATTTTTTAAAAAATTACAAGCTTCATTACAAGGTTTGGAACAATGTATGTAGTCCCTGAAATGAAAATAAGAACATAGGTGTTGCTTTAAATGAGAAAACTGCATGCAAAATGTAATGGAATATAATTTAGAGAATAAGAACATAATCAGCTGCCTCTCAAAATGAGGGATAGAGGGGAAACATCGGCAAGAAGATGATTGGATAAGACGTAGGATTTCTGCCATACATGGGAGTTGACGGGACCTGCAGGGAAGATTTAGCAAGAAAGAATGTCTATAAACCTGAAGGCTAAAGAAAGAGAACTGGAGCATTGTAGCAAACTGTAAAAGGATACAAAATCAAATGATCATTAATGCAGCTCATGTACATGCTGAACAATATGCCTTTACTCAGTGATAATTTATTACAGGTAAATCTCTCAAAAAAAGGTTTAATTGAGCATGCTTATAATTAAATCATGACTTATGGCTTTAACCTCTCAGACATTACCACATTTTGGCTAAATAGTTTCTGTTACCTTTTTTAATACCAATATATGTATAATTTCATAGCTGGTTTCTTGCAAACCTAAACAGACATCTGTGAAGGACTATAACCAGCTTCTTAAAGATCACATTTCGCAAGAAAAGTTGCCTTAAAAGATTACTAAAAGCAGTATTTATCATGCTTTTTATGCTTTAATTTTATGATCATATCAGTTCCATACAATGAAGTTTAGGGGTAAAATAGTTCAAAAATATATCAGAGTTGTGGTATTCACTGAAGTACTGAGTGAAACTGAATTGTTGGATTAAACACTGCACAAAATCATTGTCACACAATGAGGGGAAAAGAAATCCAACTCCTAAAAGAAAATCAGAGACTAACTGAAACCATAGATGTTCCATGGATTACTCAAACCAATTAAACACATGAGCCAACCTTCACAAATGGCGCTGTAATGAACAGAGATGGAAAAGAAAAGAGATTCATTATAAAAGAGACTGCCAGGAAGATGAAAAGAGGCTACAAGATTTACTATATATTGCTTGTTTCTTCTTGCAGTAAAGTATTTCTTTGCTATGATGTTCCTGGTTTTGACATTAGATTTCTTTAAAAACCACATCTGAAATTTTACTGTAAGGTATATAATATTTATAGAAACAAACTGTCTACATTTTAAAACAATACTAGCTATGCTTGCTTTCTATTCTTTTTTATCTTTTTTATTTTCTCTTCAGCATAAACATCTCTTTCTGGAGAGGTTGGAGAGATAGGTGACAGCAGATCTGAAGAAATGCAGCCTGGAATCTAACTAAATTGACTCGTGCAATGTTGTACTGTTGCCAGTTTGCATTTGTCAGAAGCAGTTAAAAGAATGAGGTCCAAAATATGTTTGTGAGAAAGACAAAAAGTTGGGCAAAAAAAAAAAATTGAAGACTACAAAAAATGATGTGTAAACTTTCTCAGAAAGGAAAGGACGAATCCTTCTTGGAAAGGAGGATTCTTGGAAAAAGGAATTTCCGTTACAGGACTGTAAGAAACATTTCGCAGTTGATCAGATCATTTGTTTCACAAGTTTCCTTTAAAACATTTTGTTTTGCAAGAAGTGTCTTGAATGGCAAAAATATGTTACTATGAAAATGATTAAGGCAAATATTGTAAACCTCAAGCATTCAAAAAATAAAATAAATAGAAACATTTGAAAAATCTTGAGATTATTATTACTATTATTATTGTTATTATTATTGTATTTTACTTAGACACTTCTGTGATTTTTTCAGTAACATTCCATCGTATTTGCCATTTTTTCCTCAATATATCATAGTCTGTGGTTGTCTAGTAATTTTAGGTTTAACTCAATGTAAATGTTTTCTTATGCACTTGAATATCCCCTGAACTTGCATATTTGAAGATATATTTATTAAAATATCCTTGAAAGTACAGAACCAATGAGGTTTGTAATAGCTTCATTTACATTTTCAAAATATTCTGAAATGATCAAACAGTAACAGAAGTTACATCCTCACAGGTTTTTGATGATGCTATTCCCATGTTCTAATGTAAAAATCATGCATCATTTTTCCCAAAAGTTAAGATTTCTGACATTTCATTTATCACTTGCAGAAGTCCAGACTGCACCTTAGAGTGGAGTTAGAGGTGCTCATAGGCATAAGGCTGTCAAATTATTTATGAGAGGGTTTAACAGTTCAGAGATACCATAAACTGAAGCAAGACCAAATTCAGAAACCTTGCACCTGCTTCCTACCAGTCAAACAGATTAAAGTTCAGACAGGATCCAAGCTTTCAAAAACAAGCATCATTAAATGAATATTACTATTTCAACTGATTTCAGATCATATTTTCAATCAGAAAACACAAATTCAAAGGTCAGTACAACAGCCAGGAGTACAGTATACAATATAAATGAAAATTATCTAAAAAAACCAGCATCCACTGAGCTATTGAGTAAAAGCTTTTCAGGATATAGTAGTGGAGGCAGAATAATTTCACTGGGCCCAGAAAGACTCAACCTGTACCCTGGGAAAGACTGACCAGTTCAAGTGAATGCACTTGTACACATTTTGCTCTGGAAAATTCCCACTTTGTATATTCCATACTTTTTTCCCCCTTTAACTTCTTTCTGAAAAATTCAGAAGTTGAATTATCTTCCTACTGTGAAAGACACATACTTTTCTCCCCTTCTTTTCTTCCCTGTGATTTTGTACTAAAAATCATATATATTTACTGATATACTGATAGTGCGTATCTGCTTAGCCCAGGAGGGTTTTTTTCCCTTTCAAACTCAATAATGATGGAAAGATAACATTTAAAGCAATTTCAGCAACTTGTGGCTATTTCCCTGAGGGATGTTATTGTCAAATTTACAAATTTAAAATCAACAGAATACTCAATCACTCTATACTTATTCTATTTTTGGTCTGTAGTTATTACATGAATTTAACGTTATTCAATACTTGTCTAAAATGACTAAGTGGGTAGAAGAGTGTTATCCAAAATTCCTCATTGTTCTTTACAGCAAAAATTATCCTTTAAGGCATCAGCAAGTTGCACTAACCTTCATCTAAGAGCCAGTGAGATACTTTTTCTTTATTCCCTGTATTCCACAACTGATTTCACATTAGAATGACAAATAACCTTCCTACAGTTTCAATACCTAATTCTTCCTCCATATTCTCAACAACTCCGGAATTAATCATTATACATAACACTACAAAAGTTTATCTATTTTTATGTATGAATTCAATAGTATTTTAAATAAACCAACAATAAAGGACAAGTTTCTTCCTCTCAGAAAGAAAGGACCTCTAATTTCTCTACACACAATATCAACTGTGAAAGGCAGAATTGCTATGAGCATGACATATTGTCTCTTTTAAATTATTTCCTAGTTTTAAGGAACTCCAAGAAACTTTTGATAACTTAGTCTCAGTAACTTCTGCTATTTACCAATTTCAGTGAATATTTGTCCAGGAAAAAAAATAATTAAAAAATAAGACCAAAATACTTACAGTAATGTAAATCTGCTATTAATTACCTTTTTTGGATGCAGATTTTGTTTGGCTTATGTGATGTCCTGTTTATGTTCTGAAACATGATGTATCCTGTTCCAGTTCCTGGCTGTTGTCTCTAGTTTCAGAGGTTACAAGCATGTGGCTGTCTGAGGATTTTCCAACTGCTATAAATTTAATTACTGAGTTTCTTTTCAAAAGTGTGGAAATCTGGAAATTTGCTACCGGAGAAGTAAAATGGGGAAGGAGGGAGAAAGGTTTGAAAAGATTTTTCTTATAAGTTTAATAAGATGATTTTTCCAAAAACTTCTACCTTGTCTGGAAATTCTTGTCATCATTATATAGGAAGTGAGTCATCCAGATGTATTTTTAAGCATGCTCTCTGCCATTTCAGAGAAAAAACCTGACATCCAATGTCAAATTTATGGATTAGGTGACTGCAACTAAAATTATTTAAGAGATTTTTTTTTTTTTCCTAATCCATGTACATATGAAAAAAGTATGTTCATCAACCGTATTTTAAATTTTTGTTACTAAGTTTGATTGGTAATCAAATCAGAATTAATAATCAGAATCTTCAGGAGCTCGGTTCTGTTTAAGTAGACATCCAAAATTTTAGAGCTTATGTGCAAAAAATTAGAAACCATAAAAAGTGCAAAACAATAAAGATATTGTTTGGAAACATGCATCCCTTGAAAATCTAATATATATCATTCTTAGTCTTAACAAGCAATTTCATTTTGAAATTTTGGACCCACAAACAGTATTCAAGAATTGGAAAACATTGAAACTTAAATAACCAGAAAATTGGTACGTGAATATAAGATTGAAAAGAAGTTCATAATCTCTGGGTACTTTGTTGTCTTTCATACTTTCTCAAATAAATTTTACATTTCAATGACTTATTGAACATTCTTTACAACTTCTCAGTGAATTAACTCATTTTAGTCTAATGCAATAGAATAGATGACAGGCTGGGGATTTTTTTGCTATTAATCCTGGCATTTGTCCAACATGTTTTGACTTAAGTGGGGAATATTTTCAGTAGATTTTTTAATTATATGATCATTTATAATCACAACTTCTGTTGACAAATCTGTTATATTTAGTGTAATTACCACTTTTGATTACACCCGCCCAGTAATGTTTGAAACACTTCTTTGTGACATGTCATTTCTGTACTGAATTCAAAGAGATTATTTATGCAGTTACAGTTTCAGATTTTTATTTGAAAGAAATTTAGGCTAAAATTTAGTAATATGTATAATTTTATTAACATTGATTTACCGCTCTTCGTTTTGTTGTTGGGGATATTACTGAAGAGTTTCTTCACTGAATTTTAAAAGAAAATGCCAAGATACGCAAATATGAAAAAATCATTGAAATCCAGCTAGGTTATTTTTCCCTGGCATAAACCTATTAAAATACTGACAAAGATGGAAGGATGTATCCATATGCACAAAGGTCTGAGGAAAAAAATGGAACACAGTGGTAAAAGTAAATTTCAAGGTATTGCAAACAGAATCGACGTGAATTTTTGAAAATATGAGATGAAAGAAGATGAAATTCAACACACACTTCAGGCTTTAGCTGAACCTTTCTACATCTTCAGATGTTACGGAATTCTCTAAATGCTGTACATAACAGAGAGGTACAGAATAAAGAAGCACAGAACAGACACCCTCCTGTCACCTATTCCCTTTAGGATAATTAAGGTAGAGGTAATTTCCAAGGTAGAAATTACAGGGACTGCAAAAACTAGAAGAGCTGTACCTCCCACTTACAGATCAACTTTGGCTGCAAACTAAAGTATCATCAGCTGAAAGTTTATTAGACAACAGATCTATTTTAGCATAGGCCTCTCAAGCTGCTTCTCTCATACTGCCATTCAGCAGTTTCCATGATCCTGCAAGATGGGAAAAAAGTAACCTTTAAAAAAATTATGGTTTCATTACCTGGGCAACTGTGAGATAAGCCTTCTGCATTCTAGATTATTTTTAGTTTCTTGTCATTATATGTTACAGCTAGAGGGTCTTGTTGATTTATTGTCCTGTTGCTGTAGATTATGGCAAGTCTATTTCTCTCAGTTCCGGGCAATCCATTACAAGTCCTGAAAAAAAGTGTAAGCTTTGTATATCCATCTTATGGGAAGGATGAGATTAAAAAACCCCAAAAAAACTACAGCTTTCTAGGAGCCAGTGTAGATAAAAGTGTTCTTGTATAAAAAACCTTTATCTTTAATATTTTGCTAAAGAACATCTATTAATATAGGGAATAGTGTTATGGGCTTTTCTAATAAAAATCCTCCTTTTGCTATGTATAAGTATATATATAAGTATATATACATGTCTTAGGGCATAAGAGAATCAATTTGCTGTTTCAAAATATTTTCAATCGCTAATAAAATAGGTGGGTCTTCTGTTTTGACGTGCAAGCACTAAACCAAGTTTTGAAATTAACTGTAAGTTTTTCCTCCTTCCTTAATATTATTTAAGATCTCTAGAGCACAGGACCAGATATGATAAATATCAGCATCAAATAATTTGATACTGATAGGCTCTTCTTCCTACATTTTATTAGACCTTGATGGTGTTAACTTATGAGCTTTTGTGCTGACATCTGATTTCACTTTTATAGGCTCATGAGATTAAACATGACAGGATTTTCTTCTAATATTGTCTCAAATGTCCAAGGACATTTAAATGGGCAAAATGGATCAGATACAATACAGTTTTCCTTATTGGTATATGTTGCTAAATAAAATGCTATTGACATGACCCATCTTCATAAATTGTGTACAGATTTTTTTGATGTTTGGGAGTCATACATTGCAGGAATGTACTGATGTTGACTTGTCTGTAGAATTACTATATAAATAATATAGACATTTTACAGATATGGAGAAAGCATCCAACTTTTAAGACACCTTTATAATCATAAATACTATTGAGAAAGGTTCCATAAACACTATCAGCTTAAACATTGATCTGGCTTTTAATATTTCCAGCTTCTCTCATTCCTGGTTTATTTATTTTATCCATTTATCTTTCATTTTTATGCTATTGACTGTTTTTTCATTGGACAAAATGAAGCAGAAGAAAATCAATCATTCCTCAATGTGTGTGATGCCTTGGGCATAACATCTTCCCACTGGGAACACTCTACAGATCTAAGCTACGCTTGCTTGTACTTTATTTGCAGGACAAATGAACTTCCACATCATATGTACTTATTTACTGATTTTAGAGTCCATAAAAAATATTTATTGCATAAAAAGTTCAAAGGTCTCAGTCACATATTACAAACTGAACACAAATATATAGCTTCCATTAAACACAGAAAGAAAATATAAAATGTCCACTTCTCTATTCACATACCCTTGTCCTCAGCATAAGTATAGGCAGCACATTGTGATGAATGGGTGATTCAGATCACTTAAAGACCAAAGGTATGAGCAAAAGTAGAACAGGAGAAGAGTGTGAGGAGTCATCACCCTGAGGAGGAAGGAGCAGCAGAGACAACATGCGATGAACTGACCGTAGTCCCCATTCCTCATCCCCCTGAGCCACTGGTGAGAGGAGGAAGAAAACTGAGAAGTGAAGCCCATCCCAGAATGAAGGGCAGTGGGAGGTGTGCTTTAAGATTTGGATTTTATTTTCCCATGATCCTACTCTGATTTTTATTAGAAATAATTTAATCTAATTTCCCCAAGTAGAGTCTGTTTTGCCTGTGGCAGTAATTGCTGAACAATCTCTCTCTGCCCTTTCTTTGACCCTTTCTTCACCTCTGTCCAGATGAGGAGGGGTGTGATAGAGTGTCTTGGGTGGGCACCTGGCATCCAGCCAGGGTAAATCAACCACACAAATAGATACCAATTGATTTAATTTGCAGACTATGCAGTAATATAGTAGGAAGGTAGGAGTAATATTTTGATCTATAAGACCTATTCAAGATACATTAATTACATGTTAAAACAGCCAAATTTTTCCATGTTATCAGTGCTTTTCAGGAACTTGTATTTCTCAACATATGCCTCTTTTCCAAGCCCATACCCACATCTAGCATGACACCTTTACATTAGAGAACAGTAGAAATAGAAAAAATATATTTTTAGAAGCTTCACAGTTCATGGAACAGTAATTCTCAGCTCAGGGAAATGGGCAGACATGGTATTCCCTTTGCACCAAAGCATTAGCACAAAGCAAAAAGAAATGATCCAGGTAAGCTTGATAAGCAGTCCAAATTTGCATGAAAGATTTAATAAATTTGGATAAAAACCACAGCCGTGTTACACCTACTATTCTCTTTTCTGGTTTTCTTAATAGGAGGCACACTTGGAGCCATCTCTGCTAATAAAACTCTGATGTACTCACCAAGCAGGTTTCTGTAATCTATTCAGAATGATGAGGCCTGATGATATAAAATTTGATACTACATTGTGTAGCAAAAGCCAAAGACTCCAGGTGAATATTTTTCTTCCTTTAGAACAGAAGTGAAAATACCTAAGTAGTTTAGGACAAAGGATAGATAGATGTGACTGTGAAAATGAAAAAACAAATAAATAATAGTCCTAGTTTTATACTATTTGTGGTAGTCTCTGTCAGTGAGTCATTTAGTTTAGCAACCTTAAATCAAAACTAACAACTATTTTTGCACAAAGCTTTTGTAAAAAATATATGCCAACCAACAGTAAAATGTAATATAATGAAAGCAGGATATTGAATTGATTTACTGTATCCAAGATGAATTTGGTAACAATACTAGATTTAAGGCTGTTTGGCTCAGTGCTGTAATATAATTGACTCTTCAGAAAGACATTAATTTTTTACTATGTCATGACAATTTTTTGATCATGAATAAAATTCCTTTGTTCTTATGCTTTTCCTTCATCCAGTGTCAGCCACCAGCATTCAGTTAGCAGGAACAGTCAGAGTGAAGTATTCTCATTGATTTATAAATACGATATACACATGTATACTTTATATATGCAATGTCATTGTCCATGAGTGCAATATAGGTGTTTATCATTTTTATTGGCTAAAAGCAATACCAATTACAATTTAAAGACCAAGAACGGTAATTCCTTTTTAAATAAAATTAACTTTATGTATTCCAATTATGTGTTCCAGTCTCTGTGATTAAACAAAACTTCACTAAATTACCTACAACAGTTTAGAGACTACAAAGTTATTATTTTTTATCATTGACTTCGGCTCCCCTGAATAAAATTCTTCAGAAACTGGTTTCTCAGATCATTCCAGGTCTTAAATAGATTTTTTTCTTATTGTATGTATACAGGCTGATGATATAATAATAATAAGAAAGACATTGAATGTAAATTAAAAGCTGAGATAAAATTAAATTGCAATGAAAGAAAAGCCCATAACAGGGCCCATGAGGATATGTTCACATTATTACCACATGAAGAGTTTTGCTGGAAGAAATAGAAGGTGAATTTAAATTGCTGAGGCCATTAATTAATGTTTTATTGAGAAGAGCATGAATCTGACATACTTTCGGCTTAATAATATTAAGGTAAGAAGGCAGATGACCAGGCACTGGGATAAGGTTTAGCTAACTGAACAGATCATGAGAACCTGCTGAGTACCACAGGAAAAACTGCTGGACACAACAAATAACCAGCAGGTGTTGGAAGAACTCTCCCTGTGGGACCAGCTGCTTCAACCCAGATGGTGGATGCAGCCCTGCAAGCCCCAGGCTTCAGGATGTGCCTGGGGCCTCTCTTTAATGCCAGGAGAGATGGCTTTTCATCCCACAGGATCTGTGCTGTCTGTGAAGAGCAGAGTGGTTGGACAAATTATAGAAGGTAATGAGCAGGCTACAGAGTACCGTCTGAGAACACAAAAAGGATACAGACAGGATCTTCTCAGAGGTTTACACCTGAGGGACTGATTCACCTTGCCTAAATTCGAAGAGGAGTCAGATGTGCTTTTAAGCTGAACATCTGAGCCACCTCACCCTAAAACATGCAAGACCACCAGGAGGAAGCAAGATACAATGCTGTGGCTGGATTTCACCAACACTTGAAAGGGGGGTTACGCGAGAAACACACAGGGTTCCCAGATAGTGGAGTATTGATGCCTTTTCAGGAGCAATTTTTGCAAGGCCAGCAGTATCTTGTTGACCATATCCATACAATTATTTAAGACTGAGGTAGTAAAAGACCTACTTAGCAATATCAGAAGTACAAAATTGAGGTGTAGAGGTAGTAAATTCTATGACTGAAAGCAACAAATTAATTACAGGTGGGTTATCTGAGATGAGGAAATGCTGGAACAGGCTTCACCAGGCAGGGTTTCAGTGGACAAACAAAGATGAAGGGAGCCCAAACTATTTCATGCTGTCCTGCAGCCACTGTGCTTTGCCTTGAATGAGACACAGCAGGACTCATGTCGCCTAATTTTAGGTACATTTATATCTGAGCCAGTCAGTATAGATTTTCCAAATAAGCCATATAATCAAACACTCAAGTTTGTGGTGGTCTGACTGGGATTAATTGTATCTTAACTGTATCACATATCAACACCCAGACTCAGCATGTCTCTGGGATTCTTCTTAGGTGATGACACACATGTTATTTATATGTAATTATTTGGCATGCAGTGGTCCTTTGATAAGAATCTTACTTCTTCCATGGGTCTTAGTCAAGTTGCCTATTTAACCTTGGTTGAGACAGCATTGCATTTGAAGTGTTCCTGAAAACTGGGAAAGGACTGGTGTGGATGATACACTGTGATGTTGTTTCCATCCTCCTATTGACAGCACAGGGTCTTCTGCTGATGGGACATTTATGTTGCAGTCTTATGAGGATGCAGGTCTTCCTGGGCTTCACATAAGGAATATATTCCTCAGTTTCACTGCTGGGAATGACAGGAAAATACACTGGAAAAGACACTGGGAATTATTCTAATAATTTATTTCTGTTTTGAGGCCTTTCTTCTTACGTTTTAGAAGACAAATATTCTACTTACGGATTAATAAAAAGTAAAAATTCAATTAAAATTTGGAATGTGTTTGAAAAATTCATTACTTAACATATTTACATGTTCTTTTTGCACAAGCATAAGAAACTTTTTTTTAAAAATATGTATCCATTTGAGGACTAAATTTTCACCAAACACAAGTGGTTAATGTCATCCTAGGAAACAGGTGTCGGAAGAAAACTTCAAGGTACCTGTCCCAGGGCAACCCACAATGTTGTTGCATTCCATATCTATCTGTGCCCTAGTGGCTAGGCCACTTCTTGAAAAAGTCAGATTCAAACTTGGTTTTCATGTCTGGATGTATATGAACCTAAATTTCTCACTTTTTATAATCTAAAAAATTGTAATAGTCTATGAGTTCCTTCATTTAGCCATTTTTAGTTTGCTAGAAATACTTTATTACTCATTAGGTTGGACATGAAAATGTTGCCATATTTGTCTTCTAAAGAAACTCATGTGGGATGTGGATGATTCAGTGTTTGGTCTTCTGTATGTTTAAACTAAAAAATTCTCAAATTCATTTGTATGTGGTTCTTTCCAGGAAAAATAGTGATTTATAATCAACATACAATTTGGCTCTCTATCATATTAAATGTTTGCATTTAGTGATTCAAGGAAAATTTTTCTATTGCTATAAAGAATTCTTGCATGTTTGCTCAGAAGGGTCTATTTAGTCAGATCTCTAGCTCTTTGCAAACTTTTCAGTATTTTCTTTAAAGCAAAAGAAAATGGAAGATTAAAGAGGAATGAAAAAGAAATAAAATCTTCTCTAAAAAATAAATAAAAGCATATAAGTATTCCCAGCTTACAGACATACTATACTACTTTCTGAGAGTTTTATAAACTAAAAATATTAATTTTGGAATTCCTTGGCTTTAAAAGAGATAACTTATGTACATCTTGAAGCTTAAAGCCAAATCTCTCAGAGCTTATTTTATTCTGACAGTGACTAATTTGGACAGTCATCTACCTGTTCTTAAAGCAGACTTATTTCAGAAGAAGGAGGTCAACTCAAAATGGCAATTTTTCTGTTCATCTATCAATGCCATATCTTCTGAGAAGCGCTGAAAAAATCACTACCTAGCTCACTGGAATATATGTACAGTGAGAGGCAGGAGACCAGGTCTGTATCTGTCATTTTATATAAAAATATGTAAGCATACACCTATCTATCAAGAAAGATAATTAATCTAAACAGCAATAATTTTTAACTTTCGAAATGAGCTATTTATATAATTTTCCTATATTTTCCACATAATTTAAAAGGATTAAGGAATTGTCTTTCTTATTTAAATATATTTCTACAAAAATAAGTGTATCTATGAGCCGGTAGCTGTGCATGGAAGTTTTTAAGTTTCTCTATGAAGAATTTCTGCATTGGCTCTGTTGTTTCAGTGCTAGGTGAACAGTTTTCCACAAATGTTGCCAAAATGGAATGCCTAGGCTTTCTTGTGCCATGAGCTACCCACTGTCAGAATCTGGACTATTATGTCTTTATCATTTGCTCTCATATGAAAGGTTGTTTTAATGATGGAAGGTGAGAAAAATTTTGTCTTTTATTTCGACTATATTTTCATCCTAAGCTAGGCAATAGCAAATTACTTGATGAAAATTAATGATTATCTGTCCTTTTTTTAGAAGTGACTTAATTATAAGTTTTATAAATAATGGATTACTAATTCATTACATAACAAGCTGTTGAAATTAGCTCATTACTGTACCTTCTGTCATGGTTATAGGAGCCTGCCTACATAGCAATTCAATTTACTGAAATAAATCCTGTGTTGCAGTAGCACTGACTAGAACCATGATGATTGAGCTAAGATGCCTTTAACATTTCCATTATAAACTATGTTTTTATCTTCTAATTTCTCACCTGTTTGGATCAAATTTGGTACAAAATTTTAACAATCAATCCCTTCCCCTTCTCACCTTTTCTCGCCACAGCAAAAATAGACAAAATGTGGAATTTAAAAAAATTATTTCTCCAAATGTATTTTCCTTGCAATGTTCTTGAGGAAGGTTTAGATGGATATGAAATGAGTATGTATATACTGATATACTTGAGATTAACACAGTGATTTATTTGATATGAAATAAAGTAAAAAAATTCTGAATTATTACACTATGTAATTAAAAACTTTGCTACCAGCGATGTACAGTTGTATTTTTGCATCTCATCAAAAGTCCAATCTCCACCACGATACTTCTATTAGAAATCAAAATTTCACTTATACTGTATGCTTTTGTGCCACAGAATTTCACATTAGCTAATGAGAGATGATTCCACAATTCCAATTTTTTGTCACATAAAAGATTCAATGCAAGAAACATAATCCTTTTGGACATAAGCTTTTACAACTTAAAAAAAAAAAAAAAGAGGAGGAACAAAACTCAAGGAAATGGAAGAGGGAAAATGGCAAATAAAGTTCAGGTTGTTAATTAATTTCAATCTTCTAATTTATAGTCAATTTGGATTACCATTAATTACATGGCTAAACAGAGACTCTTTCAAATTACAAGCAATTGTTCACATCAAATCAAGGAGACTTAATCCATCCTCTATTAAGACATCTGTAACTTTTTTTTTAATTTCAAATATATTTTGAGTTACTTTGAAAGTTTCCTGCAATTATCTGAGCCACAGCTGAGACAGAAATGGAGAGAATTGAAATGCTGAAAATTGCTCATTTTGGGTAAAGAGAAGAATGCTATACTATTTGCACCACAACAAAACTCCTGTATCTCTTTAAATTCTGCTCTCAGCTGGGAGTTGGAAAGCCCATCCAAGTATTTCTCATCCAGCTGGAATAGGAATTTATCTGAGGATGTTAAGGTTGTGGGCCTTAGTGGCATGTTAATTTTTCAGAATATGAGGATATTTGATACAAACTTTATATATATATGTGGGCAAACACAGATTAAAAGTATAGATATCAACTTCATCCTCACTTTTGCATCAGCATATAAATCTGGTCAGAAATCAACATGGTGCAGATTTCATCTTAAAGTTGCTAAGATAACTGATAATTTCTTACAAAAGTCCAGTCATTTTGAGGACTATAGGAACAAAGAGTATTGTACACAATTCAGAGACAATCTGCTCTGAAGAATAATGTGCAGGATTTAAAATCCATGTGTATGCTTCTTTTTTTTTTCAGAACCTGTTTTATCTGGGGGTTTATGGGGCTGATTTTTTTGGCTGGTTCATTCATTTTGAGAGGTTTTTAGTGAAGAAAAAATGTAGGACTTTCAGGTGAATAAACCAGGATGTTTGTTAAATGTAATGAGAACATGAGCAATAGAAATAAATTTACTTTAGGCAGTATGGTTGTGTTATTGGGTGTTGCTGCGTTTTGGGTTGTTTGGGGTTTACTTTGTTTTGTTTTAATAAGTGTTGTCTATTCTCTCAAATGCATCATTAGCCATTATATCATCAAATAAATATATATTATTATCCCCCACAGGGAGAGACAAACACACTATTTATGGAACAATTATGTGAATTGCTTTCAAATACCTGAAAATTTGAGCTGCAGTTTTACATGTATTGAGAATCAAATTCCTCCAACAGTGTTCTGTGATGGGCTTTTTATGAGCTCAGTGGATTATGACAAATGGTTTCATAAAAAATATTTAATACTACAAAAATATTTAATGCTACATACACATGGTCACAGACTTATGTTTGTACTGTAATTTTTCATACATGATCTGATCTGTATTTTGACCGTGTTGAATTAATTTTCAAAGAATTGGAGTTAATATAAAAAATTGAGTTGCACTGTGAAAATATGAAACTCTTGGCCTATATTTTCCTATTTTAATTTAAGCAAGTTTGACAAATTCCACAAAATTAGTTATCAGGCTTTCTGAATGTTATTTTGGTGATTAAACACAGGCAAAATCTCCAATACCTGCTGTTCCAGTTACAGTCACTCTTCTGAGAGCAGGGAATTCGATTTTCATAATTCTTAGCCACCTCAATTGATCAAGATAAGTCCATTAATAATTCAGTAAAACTGACCAAAACTCAGATACCACCTCAGATACCTGAGGTGGAAAGTGCCGTTGGTACCCAAATACCTCACATAGTGCATATACTGACACATGTTCCTGGACAGATTTGATGTTTAAAACCATATGTGTGAATAAAAAGGGAGAACACTTCATGTTTGTAACTCTTCCCTTCCTTGCCCTGACGTGTCAACGTGGATGATAAATTCTCTTTGCAATTCACTGCAATTCATTGACCAAATCAATAAGACTAGAAGACATTATTCTACTTCCCTACCTTTGTGTTTGACGTAAATTTTTGGCTGTCCTGTGAACTCATAATCCCAAAGAGAAAGACTTCAAAGATATTCTGAAGAGAAGTACTTCCTCCTCAATGCATCTTTGCATGAGCATCTTGGATAAGAATTAAATGTTTGCATTCATCAGTGTTCAGCTTTGGGATTCTTCATATGTGATAAGGAGAAATATTAGAAGTGATTCCATAGGCATCCCCTTTACTGCAATAATACAAACAACCTAATAATGCTCAGGAAGCTAGGAAGTGCATTGCTGTCTCTTATGTAAATAAATATTGGTTTGGAGGTTTATTTGAAAAATGAAAGTGCCTTCCAGATGCTTGGATTACTTAAATGCCATAGATTCTCCTGGAACTAAAGGATATTTGAGGTTTCCTCATAAAATTGAGAGGAAATTTAACTAGGGCATTCATGATATTATTTCCCTGTTTTCTCAGGGGGGTTTTCCTTCATGTTAGGGTATCTGGATGTTGAAAGAATCCAGATCTGAAATCACTGGAAGTTCTGTCACCTGCAACTTCTCTGGTATAACCTGACATTAATTTCGTGGAACAATGTATAAGTCAGAATAAGATAATTCCACATAAGGGGCCCTAGTGAGGACAGCACTCATGAATCTCACTCTGTGCCATGCTACCCTCAATTCAAAGCAAGGCAAGTAAAAAAATACTGTATAGGAAATCCCAAATATGCTTGTAGCTGAGCTTTTGGATAATGAAAGGTTGAAAATTACTTTCTGACTCCAGCTTGCAAAATCACCTCATAGTATAAGTAATTTTACAATAGTTCCTAAGTTATCTTTTTAGTCATTGAATTCCTTAAAAATTAGATACTAGTGTCTTGTAAACTCTCTATATTTTGACTCACTTTTCATTCATTAATCCGTTTCAGATAATTTTCAAAAATTTGTTTTCCATTTCTCCTGTGTCTCATCTAAAGCACCAAGAAATTGCTAAGTGCAACAAAATGTGAGTTATACTGCATGATTTTAGAAGCTGGCAATGTGTTGACTATCAAACCCTTACCTACAAGAGCCTGTAAAATAAAAGGTTCACTCTTGTCAAGAATCCTCTCTATTGAGACAGTGTTTACACAGCACCATTGTGAAATTCTGCTTCTAAAGAAAAGAGAAAAATCAATTCACACTTTACAATTCAGCTTAAAAATTCAGAGCTTTACCTTTCTTGAAGCATCAGGGAATAAAAATTAAATTTCATGTAATAAAATACATGGAGGAAGAATATTAATATCTCCTGGTGGTAAGTTTTCTTACTCTTACAGCATTCCTATTATGATGTAATGAGCCACTAAGGCACATATTAAACTGTACAAGTTAGCAGGATAAATGATGCATCTTTTGGAGGGCTAGTGATATAAACAACTATTTCTTTGTAGTGTTTTCACAATTGTCCCAAGTTATGTCCACAATCTCATTGTGTTCAACAATATTAGATGGAAATACTTGAGTTAAGATAAATGGATGATCACTCACCTTCTTTTGCATCCCATAGAGGTGAAAGGTGAAGCATTTAAACCTTTTTTCTGATTTTTTTTTTTTTTTTTTTTTTTTTTTGTGGAGAGGTAGTGGTGTTTTTTGTTTTTATTTCTTTCTTTCTTTTTGTGTATGTGGGATTGGTTTTGACTTTGGAGGTTGGGTTTAACTTTAATTTGGTTTATGGGGGGCTTATAGAGCAGTATGTTCTTAAGTGGAACTGTTTTATGATTTTGTCTTATATATCTTAACCTAGCAAGGTACACAGATCTCCTGATGAGGAGCATTTGTTTCATCTAAATTTCATTCAATTAACATGGGTTGTCAGTTTTGCCTTCATAAATCAAGCATTTAGAATTCCTATCCAGTCAGTGAAGAGAAGTAAAATCCATACCAACAGAGATGGTCTAGTCCATCTACATTACTTATCTACCTCTGTCTCCTTTGGTTACCCTGAGCCCTTGTTTTAAGGTGTGTAAGTTCACATATACTTGGTTGCCAAAACGGTTTTCATAATTATTTTTTTAATACTATAACAATGATACTTGTATTTTGTAACAGATTTATGATAATTTCAATTTAATTACAATTTTACATTAATATCTATGTAGTTTATATAGCTCACTTGAGGATTTTCATGGTATTTTATTTTCTTGGGAAGGAATTCTATCATAAATGTCTTCTTATCAAAATTAATAGCCCATTCTTGTTTGATGTGGAGGGTAATTATATGGTGTTAAATTAAATTTAGTAATATCAAATATAATTTTTTCCTCGCATCCATCTGTATATCTCCCTAATTAAAATGTCATGTAATGTTTCTGGAGGATAAGGAAGAAATTGCCTGTTTCAGTGTACTGGCATTTTAAGTAAATATTTATATCAGACAGTGCATTCAATAACAAAGAGATTATCATCGTCCATACTGCGTTGTGGAAAGTCTTTCATTAACAGCTTAAGAAATGGGGATTTTTTTGGAAGGGCTATGGAAAACTGTAAACTGTTCCAAGGTTCTTTACCTTAATTCATTCATAAGGTGCATTTCATAGGCATGTTTATGTTTACTTGGAGATTTCAATATGTCCCCTGCCTCCTTTTATCTATCTTTTTATGCTTTAGTGCCACTAAGTGGGACAAATGCAAATTCAGTCCTTCTTAATTGTACATTTTTAAAGAATACTGAACATGAAGCTGATTCAGAACCTTTCTTCTTTTGACATTTCTAACAGTTGCATATTATGAAATTAACATATCTTGAACATCTTTCTACTTAGAAGTACTTAAACCTTTTGTGAAGGGAAAGAGATGGGGAAAGACAGCAAATGTCAATAGATAAATATTACAGAAAAACCTAGGCTTTGCGCAAGCTGTGCTTTATATTTCATTTCACTACAGCTCACTTAACATGCTGAGAAATAAGACTCAAAAATAAAGAGACAATTTCGAACTGGTATATTAAATTGTTTCATTCTGGAAAAATAGGCTTCGTATCTATATAATGATAAATAAAAGTCCCTTCCTTTCCCTGCAGCCTCATGGAAACAGAAGGTCAAGTTCAGTTATGGTATTACTGTACTGATTACCCTTACTTCTGTTCTGTTAAAAGAGAAAAAAGTTTCCTCTGAAGAACTTTCCAGCTGATAATAAAAGAAGAAGCCCTAGAAAAGTTTGCTGTTTTTTTTAACGTAGTAATTAATTAATTATGCAATATCAAAATTAGCTTACCAGCAGGTTTTCAGTTTTAAGGCTGAAGTAGTTTGCCTGTAGCAGCTTCTAATGCAGAAAAGACATACCTTCCTGTCAAGCCTAACCTTTCAAAAGTCAAATTGCCTAACTTTCAGATGATTTCTAATTCAATTAATTTCTGTTTCAATTCAAGAAACAATTTTTCAATGAACAAAATGCCTTTAAAATGGATAACCAAGCTAATGGACTCTACTTAGCAATGCTTGCATTAATATGCCAGGCTATAGACAGATGGGAAAGTAAACAAAATAAGAACTGTAGAATGGTTCAAAGCAAAGTTAATAACCTTGGGATGAATATTATTTCTGTTATTTTCTTTTGTTTTGAATAATGTTATTTGCATCTCTACAGAACAAAAGCACAATAGGCATCTACAAGCTGGGAAAGCCAGTAGAGTTTTAACAGTAGTTTTCCAAAAGTGTGTGTGACTCCAAAACATACCAAATTAAAACAAAGGTAATGGAATGAAAAATTCCGAAGTATTTTAATGTGTTATTTCTGTATTTTTGTCCTAATTTTGTGATTTTATTTACTTTAAGCAAAAGGAAGTTAGATGAAAGAGCTGCCCACAAAATGAAATATTTCTATCTTGATTATTAACATGAGCTTTACTAAGAAATCAAACATAAAGTGAAGTATTACTCTCAAAAGTCCTAAAAGTCCAATAATCTCTGGGAATATCAGAACAGAATATGAACATCCTAGAATAAGTGTGATGTAAAATACATGTGCTAGATAATAAAGGTTTAAGATAATTCATCCTGAATGTGAAAATGTCTGAAAGTGCATGGGTGAGGCCCCAAAACTTGATCAACAAGACTTTTCAAATGACTTACAGTTGTTCAAGTACTCTGAGTTAGACACACAACAGAAATACTGACAAGACATTCTCAAGAGGTAAGAAAAAAAACAAACAAACAAAAAAAAAAAAAACAAAAAAACCCCCAAAAAACAACAACAAAAAAAAACAAACAAACAAACAAACAAAAAAAAACCAAAAACAACAAAAAAACAAACAAAAAAAAACTTAACTGGAAACTTTAGAAAATTAAAGAATGTTGGCAAAAGGTTTAGAGCTGCATTTAACCATAAAACACTTCCCAAAGCATTAACTCAGTCCATTCAATTTAACAATCTCTAAGCCTGTCTGATTTTTAGTTACTCAAAAATTCCAAGAGGGAATTTGAAGAAGAAAGAGAAAGACAGAAGATATACAGAAAAAAAATAGAGGTACATACCACTCCTGGTTCCAATGGTGTTCAGCTGACAAAATTTCCAAGATGATGCAGGGTCGAGATGTGTGTTTGCCTTCTAAATACACCTTGGTCTTTCTGGGCCCTTCCCCCAGGCGGGACTTCTGATCATTTGGCCACTCAGGAGCTGGGTTAGGGGCTCCAGGGGCAGGTGTGGAGCATTGCCACCTCTGTGCCCGGAATTGGTGGCCAGTGTGGGGCTGGGATACAGGCCCAGGGGCGTGGGATGTGTGGGGCAGGGCACCTCCTCACCAGAGCAAGGCTCTGCCTCTCCCCCACACACGCACCAAGTGTTTTCAGCCACCAGTCCTTCCAATCCCTCACAGCATATAAAGTGACTGAACTTAAGCCTTAGTTACCTCACCAGAGAGGAGACAAAATAAGGTGAATAATTGGTGAGATTTTATTGCTTAGCATAATGATTATGTGTATTAAATACAAATCAAAATTTTTATATGTAAGACTAAAAGATTTAATAGAGAAGTTGCCTGTGTTTGACATCTTTCCTAATGTGGCCTGTAGAATTTTATGCAAAAGTAGAGTTCATAAAGTTTTGCTGAACTAGTGTTTTGGTATTTTTGTGTTTAATTCTAAAATAATGATCATCATAGCTTTTACTTTTCTCACCTCTATGGGCAGCCATGATGGGAATGTGGCCCTAAACAACATGAAAATGATGTTGAAGGATTCTTAACAGATTCAAATTGTGTATCATTCTCTTAGGACTACTCCCCTTCCTCCTTTTGTCATCATTAATTTGAGAGGAGTTTGAGAGCAAAAGGGTACTACCTATATAGACTAGTTTTCAAAAATCATGAAGAAAAATTTGTCCTCAAAGCTATAAATGAAAGAAGCAGATCTCTTTAAACTTCTTTTACAGATAAGAATTTTTAAGCATGATTGATTTCTTTGAGCTCATCAAGCAATTAATTTTTGGATTCTGAACTAAAAATTTAAACCTTTTGCATAACATTAACCAAAAACACTAACAATATATGTCAGGAAGAATAGCCCCTAAGTTCAAATATATCACCAGAACTTTAGAAGTTTCAATATTCCCTGATGCTCACTGTGATGCAGGAAACCATTGGAGCCAATAGTTAATCTTCAGAATTTTCAAGCTTTTTAGTATAGCACAGGGTAGAATAGGATGCATTATATTATTAATTGCTCTGGCTCTCTAGCATTTGTGCTACACATTCTTTTCATATTTTGGCATGATTTAATTATAAAGTCAGGTGATTTTCAAAAGTGAAGATCCTTATTTTTAAAGATTACATGTATTTATGGACACATATCAGCAGTGCAACCTACACTTCAGTGATTTTCAGAAGCCTGTTTCAGGCAGAGATACAGCAAAGATATCCTATCTTCTTTTCTTGCTAAATATCTCTGAGGAAATCGCCAAAGGAAGTTTAAACAAATGCATTATTTCTTTACTCCCTTGGGTGTACATGTGGGTTTTGCTTACAGTTTAGACAGAATACATTACAGTATGTCTTGCCGATTAATGGGCATGCAGTTTTCTGAAAGAACTTGGTATTATTGCAATAGTATGAGTTCTTGCTCCTTAAATTCAGTGAAAATGTTTTCCTAAGAAGTGTCACAGCTTAAAAATTTAATTTACAATGAGTTGGAACCTGGCATACAAGATCTCTAGGAAAAAAAGTTGAAAACACATTTCATCATGAATAGTCATTTTGGTGACAAGACATAAAAAATTAAAGCTATAGTGGGACATTAACCATAACTAATTTGTTAAATTATATTTCAAAAATTCGGACTGGTTATATTTCTCCATTTCTATTGAACTTGCAGCAATTGTCTTTTGTTTTTAATGCACACTGTATTTCATGCTCTACCTTTCCATTTTCTCCTGACATTTTCTCATTAGACATAAGTGTTAGACTTGATACTGTATTCCAGATTCTTAGATTAGGGTATCTTTCACAAACGAAGTCTATATGGAAGGAAGGAAGGAAGGAAGGAAGGAAGGAAGGAAGGAAGGAAGGAGGGAAGGAAGGAAGGAAGGAAGGAAGGAAGGAAGGAAGGAAGGAAGGAAAGAAAGAAATTGAAGGGAGGGAGAGATCTTTATTAGACAGTGAATGAAAAAATGTTCTTCTCCAAGCTCACACACTTTCTCCTGCTGAAAATTTCTTTTAGATGTTAGAGATGACCACATCTATAATTTGAATAATTTCAGTAATTCATTTTCTATAATGCATTTGTGCAGCAGAAACTTACCTGCTAAAAGATATCATGAGCAAAAACACTTAAGGTGTATGGGGGTGCAAACACTCTACACCTTATATGAAATATTTTTCAAAATTTGATGATTAAAAATACATTAATATTAATAATAATAATTTTTGCTAAAAATAATAGAATCAAAGAATGAGGTCGAATCACATCGCTTGACCTGCTGTTGGGCTACTTTTAATGCAGCCCAAGATACGATTGCCTTTCTGGGCTGTAAACTCACATTGCTGGGTCACATCCAAATTTTCACTGACCAGTGGCCCCAAGACCTTCTTCTCAGGGCTGCTGTCAATCAGCAAATATTGTTGTTGTTCTGTAGTACTGTAATGCAATACTGCCTTGAACTTAGTTCCCATTGGACATAAATGCTACAACTACACATTAGTATGACTTAACTATCACTTACTATTTGTGTGCTTGTCCAATAGCAACTTTATTACTAGTAATCAATCATATTAAAACATTCAAGAGCATATGCAATTATAACTAACAGAAATACCTTAATACTAACTCCCATATTTCATTTTAATAATGCAGGTCTATAATTTGTACTTTTCTGCTGCTTAATATTGGGGTTTTTTAAGGACAAAAGTTATAATATGCTTTTCAGAGGTAATTACAATTTCATTGGGTAGAATAAGCTATGTAGGTGAATATCATAATTTTTTCTTATGTATAATATATCTATCTCTCTATTTTTTCCCCCAGGCATTTTAGAACAATCAACCAGAGTTAACGCTTGCATCCTGGTCTACAGGATTTAGCCAGGTAGAAAGAAGAGATGACGCATTTTATTTGCAACATCAAACTATGTCTTTGTAAAGTTGGTAGTTTCCAGTATCAATTGTAAGGTGGATTATACTAGGAAAAGAAAATAACACCAGAAATTTAGTTAAAATATTTTAGAATTTTAAAGGCTGATAGCCCCTTGGATACCCAACAGTTTCATTTTTACAAAGATGGTTGCTCATAACAATCTGATTCCCTGGGAGATGAAAGCTGGAAACTACTCTTTCTGGGGCCTGCAAGCATCTTCCTCCATATCAGATATGGGCAGCATAACCCCTCCAAGGGCTAAAGTACACACATTAAGCAGTGATCAAATACTGCAAGACCAAGAGTGAAGAAAGCTAGTTTAGTTCCTATTAGAATGTGTGAAATAGAGAAGAGACCTATTGATTTTCGGTTAAATCTAAAGAGAATTAAAACTTTTGTCTGGGGAGTATGAATCTTTTTATCTAGCTCTTCAGGAAGCAGAAGAAGTTTTGTACAAATTCTGAGACAGTAAATTAACAAGGACACAGTCTTAACCTGTGCCAGGGAAGGCACGGGTTGGATATTAGGAAGAACTTGTAATCACAGAGAAGGGGTGATTGGGCATTGGAATGGGCTGCCCGGGGAGGTGGTGGAGTCACTGTCCCTGGAGGTGTTTAAGAAAAGACTGTGGTACTTAGTGCCATGGTCTAGCTGACAAAGGTGGTGTTCAGCCATAGGTTGGAGTTAATGATCTCAAAGGTCTTTTCCAACCTAATAGATTCTCTGATTCTGTGAAGAAAGAGATGTAATAACCTACATATCTGTTGGAAGTTTTACAGGGTTGTGAACAATGGAGGTTTTTTCTAAGTAGCATTTTATGGGCAATAGCTTATTTCCACTAAGACCTTTCAAGTGAAAAAAATTAAAAGTGAAATCAAAAAGGAGACAAAATCAGAAAGAAAAAAAAATAAAACCCACTACACAATAACTAAAAATAAGGCATCTGTAGTGTTTCTGAAACAAGCCAAAGCTACTGGGAGCCCTGAATAACTTTTATACCCATGACTGGAGAGCTGCAGACTGCCTAAAATGCTAACCACTAGCCAGCTATACCTCCAGGGTGCTTTTCTGACCTTAACCTTACACCTTCTACAGTTAACCATGACCTTCTAAAGACAGATAACTGCATGAAATGGGGTGAGTACATCACACATTTCAAAGCTGCTTCTTCAACCCTGCAAACAACTACACCATGACATTTACCCTTCCAACAGACAAAACTCAGATCTTGTGAAAGGTAGCCAAGACCAAAGTAGCATCACTTTATACCAGATCTTCAGGAACTCGTAAGGGAATGTCTGAGCACTGCTATTTGACTAAGGAACATAACTGCTACTGATTTTTGACAGGCCTTCTATTGCTAGATCAACTCTGCATACATGAAAATGCCATTTCCTGTACTTGTTTCTCTGTCTGTGTGAGGAAATACTGTAGCAAGGAGCCTATCACAACAGTTGCTGGGAGAATGCATTAACATTCCACCAGTGTCTTCAAAACACTAAGTGTTTTAAGTACTAGAATATTTATTCAAATTCAAATAGGTTTCTAAAATAAATTAATTGAGAGATGAAAAACTTACTGGGTAGCTCCAGCTACAACACTAAAATGAACTCTCTTCCTGCTGATTGTACCTCTTGACATTTCTTCTTCAGCTTGCAGTGGTGAATTTTCAATACTCTGGGAATGAATGCTGAAATGTTGGTGAAGTTCAAAGTGGATGAAATTCAGCATGAGTTCAAGCAGCTAAGCCAGCATGTATTGCAGCGTGATGCAGATTCATGGCTATGAGACAGGGGGAAAGACAGTACTCTAGAAACTGTCACTATTGTGGCAAACCACCAGATGTTATACACAGTCTTCCTAAACTTTTCTTCACAGTGATTAAGCACAATTTTCAGTCTTTGTCTTGAAAAAAACTCTCTATATTGCTATATGTGTGTGAAAGGTTCTTTGTAGCAGAGATATTTAAAGCAGGTGATACTTCAAGAAGACCTAAACTTAGTGCCATGGGTTGTTCTGCTGTGGAGATTTCAGCACTCTAAGATTTATATTCTTATTCATAAGGACAGTGCTGGTATCAGAAAAGAGCATTGGGTTCAGAAGAAGATGAACGAGTTCTCTTATGAGTAGCATTGCACTTGGGTATTTACATTTTTTAATGCTGCAGTACAGCTATTACATTAATTTCAGCTCTTTGCTAGATCTTTAATTTCATAATTATTTGGTGCTCATCAGCTAATTAATGTTTTGCGATCTAATAATACTAAAGAACTTTGAATTTACTTTTGAGTGCTAATACTAGAGATTCAGAAGTTTCCAAACAATTTCATTACCGTATTAGAACCATGAATTGTTACAAAAGACATGATCAAATGAAAAAACATGCTTTTCAACACAATACTATGGCTATTTCATGGATGCCAGTAGAAAATTTTCCTTTGTTTCATTAACAATGGCTATATTTCAGTTAAAAATAGATATTTTTAACTCTAAAAAATCTGTTTGGGAAATGAGCAGAGATAGATGGAGTGGGTAGACACTAGAGTTAAAATGTCTGTACTGGAAAAATAATATTAAGAGTTTGTATGTTATTTGCTCGTGATTATCATAAAACCCTAGGATCATGGAATGGTTTGGATTGGAAAGGAACTTTGAAGATCATCTAATTCCAAACCTCTTGCGGGGACATCTTCCACTGCACCAGGTTGTTCATTTGGTGTCGAATGTGAATTCTTCCAACGTACCCTAAGTAAAGAAAGGAACTGTGCCATAATTTCTCAGCCACTGGGAAGAATATCTGGTGTTCAACAGCCCTGAGAATTTCCCATTTCTTACTTGTTCTGGGGTGGCTTAATTGCTGCAAATTGAGACACTGCAAAGAAAATCAGAAAACTTGGAAACTGCATTTGTTTCCAAGATTAATTAGCATCTTTTTTTCTCCCAATCTCCTAATCAGTATTTTAATATTGTAATTTAAGTTGCATTGTCCTTAAAGCTATGATCTAGAAACTAGTTGGGATTTGAAAAATTTAAATATAAAAATGTTCTTATAGTAAATATTTTGCCCAATTACAAGCCATTTCCCCTTTAGTAATATTTGGCAGATACTTGACGGCATCATGAAACACGAGAATTCCAGACTAGCTCCTAGTATGTTCTCCCAAGCAGCCTGGGAACTCAGAAGCCAGCAGCAGCTGTTGTTAGAAAGGCCTGTGGCTACCAGCAAGGCTCAGTCCTGCAAGGCTGCATACTGTGCTCTTTTTATGTCCTTTCTCTGTACAACACAATGATGGATCATGCTTATTGGGAGTGGTCCCTAGCCCATACAAAAGAATTTTTGGGAGGGTAATAAGATTCCTTATTTAACAGTATTTAACATTATGCTGTTACAATACTCAGGACCATTTTCACTCACTATTTCATCTACTGCTACAGAAACAGAAACACCTATCCCTCCATTTATTAAGTCAACTGCATCATTATTTCAACAATACTGTGCCTGACAAAAGGAGCTTTCCTTGTACAAGACAGAATGAATGCCTTGTCATATTTTTCATGAAAAGATACTAGGTAAATTGCTAGCACTGGAAACAGAAAATGCCATGGTTCCACGGGGACCAAAAAATAAATGAGACCCTGGGATGGGAGCCACAATACTACTACCTGCTCCAAGCATTCATCTTTCCCAGATAGCCCATCATTCTTTGTTTACATAGTAGTTATTTCATTGCCAGGCATGATATTGGCCAGCCTAGCCTATGTCTACACAAGGTAAAAATTATTTGGGTCAGGTGGGTTATTCTCAGGAGATGTGCTTACCTTAAGGGCACAGCAATTTGGTACTGATCCCCTTGTCCTTTCCTTCTGTGGTGACCTGATCACATAGCAGGTTCTATCTCTGCTCTGAGTTGACCCACCTGCACATTAGCTGTTTTCACGTATTCTTTCTCCCATGTGACGCATATTTGATCAGGAGGAATCTATCACTCAGCTGACATTTTCTTGTGAGGATGCCTAATGTGGAAATAAGGCACAAGTAAAATATGGAAATCTGCACCAGTCAAGGAAAGGAAGAGAAAGGCTTGGTACAGATCACATGATTAAAACACTTCAACTACTGCTCTCATGATTTAACCCTAGTTGGCAACAAAGGACCACACAACTGCTCGCTCACTCCTACCCTGGTGGGATGTGGGAGAGAATCATAGGAGTAAAACTACATAAATACGTGGATTGAGATAAAGACAGTTTAATAAGTAAAAAAAGCCACACACAAGCAGATCAAAACAAGGAATTAATTCAAAACTTCCCATAGGCTTGCAGGTGTTCCTGCAAGTGTTTCCATCTCCAGGGAAGTAGGACTCCATCACCCTTAATAGTGACTTGGGAAGCCAGTCATCACTCCAAACATTGTCCCTTTCTCTGTCTTCACCAGCTTTATTTGCTGAGCATGATGCCATAGAGCATGGAATATCCTTTGAGTATGCTGGGGTTATCTGTCCTATCTGTGTGCTGTCCCAGCTCCTTGGGAACCCCAGCTTTCTTGCTGATGAAGTGGGAAAGCAGGAAAGGCCTTGACACTGTGTCAGCACTGCTTGGCAATAACAAAAACATTTCATGATCAACACTGTTTCCATCACAAAGTTAAACCATAGCCCCATATCAGTTACTGTGAAGAAAACTAACTCTATTCCAGACAAAACCATATTCCTAATCATAGAATCATTTAGGTCAGAAAAGACTTTTTTAGATCCTCTATTCCAGACATTAAACTGATGCTGCAAAATCCATTCCTAAATAATCAAGTCACAGCGTGGGTTATCTCAAGCCTTGCTTCTAGTTTTCCCATGAAAGACTTAGGGGAAGAACACTCTTAAAATATTGGTAGTTAGATGTTCTCACAATCCTGCACAAATAATCTGGAAAAAACTCACCATGTTGTTTCTAACCTGTTTTTAGGTTCTAATCTGTTGTTTCCACATCTGACCTTTTCAAGACCTTATATAATGTGAAGGGATAGCATTTTTAATCAAACAGAGGCTCTATAGTTTTATTGGTTTTGCATGGCAAGGTTTTTGCAGTGGGGGAGCCTACTAGGGTGGAATCTGTGAGAAGCAACCAGAAGCTTCCCCAATGTCTGACAGAGGCAATGCCAGTCGGCTCCGAGATGGACCCACAGCTGGCCGAGGCCAAGCCCATCACTGATGGTGGGAATGACTCTGGGGTAACCTCTTTAAAAAGGGGGGAAAATTCTGCAAAATTACAGTCAGAGGCAGGAATGACAATATGTGGAAGAAACAACCCTGCAGACACCGAGGTCAGCAAAGAAGGAGTAGGTGGTCTGCCAGAGCAGAGATTCCTCCGCAGCCTGTGGTGCAGACCATGGTGAGGCAGGATGTCCCCTTGCAGCCCATGGAGTTCCATGGTGGAGCAGAGATCCACCTGAAGCCCATGGAGGACCCTGTGCCAGAGCAGGTGAATGCCTAAAGGAGGATGTGACCTGGTAGGAAGCCCATGCTAGAAGAGGGTCCTGGCAGGACCCACAGACCCATGGGAAGAGGACCTCACACTGGAGCAGGTTTGCTGTCAGGACTTGTG
>VWZT01013072.1:129045-262956 GCA_013397055.1 Pachycephala philippinensis
TTTTTTAAATATACAGCAGGGAGAAGTAACTTTACAGTAATTTTATTAAAGGAAGGTAAAGATTGTCTTCAAAATATTATTGCCTAATAAAGTGTATACAATCCCCAGGCTGAGAACTGAGATAATAAAAAGAGAGTAGAGACTTTACATAAAATTATAACTGAGAACTGCAAACAAAATAAAATATCTAAGACGGGAATCATTGTTCTAGGGAGCTGTGTTTTCTTCAGAGTCACAGCAATTCTTGAAATAGAATTCATACTGCACCAATTTTAATAAACATAAGATATATACAAAGATTTCAGGTTTCTTAATTTTAATTTCTTAATTAAGGATATTTAGTCAAACTGTTGGACAGCCTTGTGAGAGGGCTTATGCTTTGACAATTCAAAATCACTTTCCACTAGAAATATGTAAGCCCTCAACGGAAAGAGTGAAAGTAGCCTGACAAAGCCCCTTTCCAGAGCACCCTGTTTGGAATCCTCAGCCATTCCTACCATAGACCCTGTAGGTGCCCAGAGGCTCTGTGGAGACAGCTCTTATCCATTCTGTTAGCACTGCTATTCAGGGCTCCTGGTGCTCCAGTGACTATATGGTATCCGTGGTGAAGGAATTCTTTACAATTTGACACCTCTATTTTTCTCTAAATTGGTCTCTGAAGATTTTACCTGATACTGAACTTATGAAAGCCCAAGGAAGGCTCCTAAAGGACATTAGCAGGTTTACGAGTTTTACTGAGCTAATTAATTAGGTTCACTACACCTTTCTTACAGTTGATTATCATAATCTGCAATACATAATGGAAAAACATGTTTTATTCTCAGACACCATTAAATAATTTTCTACTGCAATTTCTCGGTCAGTTCGACTTGGATGTCCGGAACTGAATATATTTCAGACAGTTTCTGAAAATCTTTGGTAAAACAGTTGAATCATGGTATTAGAATAAAAATAGTTTTTACTAATGACTTTGCTAGAGAATAATGCCATAAATACTCATCCATTAAAACCTGAAATCAGAAATATAGAGATTTACATGGTTTAGGAAAAAAAAGATCAAATCTGTGCAGGACCCAGCAGATATTACTGATCTGGCTCTTTATCTAATATATAATGGTGAAAAAGACAGGATTAATTAAAAACACATTCTCTAATGACAAGTTGGGCAAAGTAGGTGGGAAAAAACCCAAAGGGCTGTGTAACTCATTTGAAACCAATGGTTTTCCAAAGGCAGTTTCATACAAGGACAAAACTGTGGCTTTAGTTAAAAAAATCATTAAGAGGGTGCCTGTTTGCTCAGTGCAATGAAGTAAAAGGTTGATAAAGTCAACCTGAAGTCAGGCAAACCTGTAACAGACTCCTATGCTACTGAGTTATGTGTGCTTCTGATAGTTAGGGTAATTTATTTTGAATTAGCTTGGCCATGGCTTTATGCCATTTAAGAAGCCTGTAAAAGAGAAATAGATAGCAAAGGAAGTAGAACAGTTTGCAGTATACACAAAATTACATGTTGTTATACAGAGCAACAGAGCAATATTTTGTGTAAGGAGAATCTTGATATAAAAAGAGGATATCTACTCTGAAAAAGCAAAGCATCAAAAAGCAAAAGAGGTATTAAGAATAATCCATACAAGGTAAATGAAAGAAGAATGGGAAGGATAGTTCCACAGTGTAAGGGCATGCTTTTGAGCACTTTTGTCCTATTTCAAATAGGCTTCTGGATTTGTAAGAAGCATCACCTGCCAACTTAATATTTTCCTTTAAAACCCCACAGAGAAAGATGGAGAATTGTGCTTGTTTTAGTTGGGTAATTTTGTTTGTTTTTTGTGGGGGTGTTCATTCAATGCAGAATAAGGCAAAGGAAATCAATGGGTCATATAAAATTACCTCATTGGATCTTAAGTAGACAGCCCAAAATATTCAGAATTGACACTAGAATATAAGTAAAAAGCATATATAAGAAGAAACATAGGAAAAAAATTAGCCCATCATGCAAAATATGTTCGTATGGGCAAGCTATAAGATTGGTCGGTACTGTAGCATACTCTAGGCAAGAAAATTCCAGGACTGAAAAATTTTAAGTCAGTGTACTCAACAAAAATCCTAGACAAGATTTTCATTAATGTAAAGCTCAGTGCAAAAGATACTGTTATTCATCTTACCTGTATGTCTGAACATCACATATACGACTCTCAGTCGACCACTCTGAAGTCTTTTTAGAGTCAGTGAAGGATATAGATGACTTGCCTCAACCTAAAATGGGTGTCTAATACTGAGAGAGTAAACTGTCATCTTTGGTAGTTATTCTAACTACCTTCATCTAAGTCAATCAAATTCTGAATTGTAATACTCAGTAAGATGGATCCCATTAGAGAATGCTTGCAAGATATTGATATGAAAAAAATTTTCTACAGAAGCACTATTACCAGTAAGCAAAAAAATGAAGATAGAATTGCAGTATGGGGCATAAATAGCTGAAATTGAAAAGATGGAAGAACCTTCAAACTAAATTAGTTTCAGCATTACAGAAGAAGATAATTAATTTGGATATGCAGATGACTAAATAGAAAGCACAAAATACCGTCATGATGGAAAAACACTTCAATCTTTTCAAAGAAGATGCATCACCTATATGTCTTCTCAGCAACTTTATTCAATTTTTTAGATTCTCTCTCTGACTACAAACAGATTAGATATATCAAAACAATCAGCAAGTTAATCACTTCAAGTACAGTATGGAAGAATAATGCATCATGATTCTTTCTAGAGGACAAATCACTCTAGTAAATCCTTTTCCTAATAATGGTTTTAGGAGGAATATGTACTATATACCAAAAGACCTTATTGGGGCTGAAGACTTTTCAGTGTCAGTGTGCTTTTTTTTTTTTTTTTTTAATATGTAGCTGCACCAGAGAGGGACACAACAGAATATTATGAAGAGGGATAGAGAAATTTAGAATAAAACCTGAAATCAAACCTCAACAAACTGCCAGTCAGGTTTGAAAGAATGAATTCTTTTAGTCACTTCTTTGAAAAACAAGGCATCAAATTGATCTATACAAATCTAGAGTGCTAAAGGGTTTTCTAGCACAAATCTCCAAGGGAGAACTGGGCACTACATAGTGTAAAACCCTTGGTAGGGATCGTGACATTCATGTAGTTCAAAGTTACCCTCTAAAAAAAAGGCTTCCTGGAGGAGATTCAAGTGCCACATCTTAGCAGATAATGCTTTGCTTGATGCAATCTTGGGTGATGTGGGCATTTGGTAACAACTATGGGCCATATGTTCGCTTCAGCTGGGCCTTGCCACCCTCCTGCAGGATCTCACAGGAGATATTCGGCCAGCTGGCTGCTCGGCAGTGAGCATGCACAGGCAGGCTTGACACCGGAGCTCAGTGCCACCGTGCCGTGCCTGCCCTGTGTGCCTGATACAGCTTGAACAAAGAGCAGTCATCTGCTCCAGCAGGAGCAGTCAGACTCAGATCAGGTCCTCCTGTGCCTTGGTGCCCAACCTCGCCTTCCCGACCCCATAGGACCTCCTGACAGGGAAGTGTGTGAGACCATCTGTGCCTGTCTGCCTAGAGGCCGGTTCCATTTGAGCAACAAACACTGTGGCTTTTTTTGTACCATAACAGCAGCTAAATATAGATCTGGTTTTCCTCTCCTTCTCCTTTGCTGATCAACTGTACTTATCCCTACCCTCTTCTCTCCATCTCTCTGTTTGCTCTGTCTTGCTGCAGAGCACAGTGACAGCCACAGCTCCTCCCTCTTCCTGGGAGATGAAGTTTTCACCTCTTGTTTTCAGGTGTCCTTTCTGTCTTTGCTATTTCTTTGCTCTTTCTCAGTTATATCTTGGTTCTTTTCTTCTCCATGCTGTATACAGGAAGAAATTTTCACAAGAATTCATTCCCTTGTCACAGTCAGATCACACTTAGGATTTCATAAACTCTAGTCATATTGGTTATTCTTTCCCAATATTGCATTCCCCTCTGTACTCATGTTGTCTACACGGGCATTTAAATATCCTTTAGTCACCAGGCAACAACATTAGCAGAAAACATAAACCTATTACGAAATTTACTGTATGAAACTTTACTGTTCAGAGATGTATTTAAAAGGAAAGAAAAACAGATACAAAAGCAGAGGAAAACTATCAGTGCAGAATAATTAACTGAATAAATAAAAAGGTGCTGTGTTGCTTCACAATCCTTGCAACCACAGGCACTTTGGAGGCAATGGAACATTTAGAGCTGCAGAAAACAGTACCACTGTAAGAGAAGGTTTACTTCAAGTAGATGAAATAGTCAAGACCTGCAGGTCCTCCTAGTTCCTGTATTATTGGCCCACTCCTGCATGTGCGTGAAGGGGATAGCCCTCTTCAGGACAGCCAGATGAGGGTTGCATTGGGTCAGCCTATGGTTCTAAATGAAAGGACTTCAAACCTCCACTTTTGGCTGCCCTTAGGCAGGACAGCCTCTGTGCTTCCCTAGATGCTTTCCAGACCTTATCACCAGCTATATGTGTGAAGTCCTTTCTAGGATCTGGAAACATATGGCATAGTACACATTCCTATTAACCGCATTCATCAGAAGACCAGGTCCATGGCCATGTTTGAAAAAGTCAAAGTTGGACCCATTGTAGAAGTTGGGGAAAGAAACAAGGAAGAATTGACAATAAAATTTCCTGAATAACCTAATGCTGTGTTCAAAGCTCCGGGATGGTAGTGTCCTGGACTCAAGTGTAACAACCAGAATGTCTGAACAGAACCAGGAGTGAGCTGAGGGAAAGGAGAGGTGGTATGAATTTGAGTCATGTTTGGTGTGCAATGGATTTATACACGTGAAGCTTCCTTTCTATCTCTTGGTAGCCTAGTTTATATGGGAAGGTGATGACCAGTCTGCTATGTGTTCTTTGTGCTGTGCTGCCACCCTGCCAGAACAAAAGTAGTCAGGCTGGGTTTCTGTGAGCTCAACAGGCTACACAGCTGGCAGAATTGTACCTTATATGGTTGCAAAGTAAAGATACCTAGTGCCCAGAGGAGCTGTGATGAGTTTTGGTAGCAGCACTCCTGTCAATCACATCACCTGATCTGTGTGTCCTATGAGAGAAATTAAACAATGCTTGTTTTTACCCTGAATGTCAAATAAAAGCACACATTTTGTGTCCACAGAGTAATAGATTAAATATGGTTTCTATCAAATTCTGATAGGGCTGGATTGGAAATGGTGCATGCTCCAGATCTCTGCAAGGCCTCAGAGAGTCTCAGCAGATAAAACAGACCTGTGTCAGGAAGGATGAGGAGAAGGGCATAGAAAGTTCATGGTTTAGCATTTCTTTTGAGTGCGCCCAGGTTGAGCTGGGTTCATGGGAAATGCAAGAAAAGAGCAAGGGTGGCAGGATCCTCCAGGTAATGCTTCATAAGTGAAACAACATTTGGTAACAAAAGCTTCACTTACTGCTTTTAAGAGTGTGGGAGGCATGTTTTGAGGGGAGGAAATAGTGTGTACAGTGTCATTTTTGTGAGTAGCATGGCTTCTTTTTTGCGATGACGGGGACAAGCAATCAGAGACAATACCATGTGTGGCCATGTGTGGAGTCCTGACAGGGTCTGTCTTGTTCAGGAAATGAAATGTGTGACTGTGCTATTACCACACCACATGTCCTTTGGGATAGCACCCTGCTCTGTGCTGTAGCTGGTTGCTAAGCAGACATAATCCATCAGCTGATTTTTTTTCTTTCTGTTCCCCTGAGTTGCCCTGGGAGACTGTCAAGCTGCAGTGATGGCAGATTCATCCTCCCTCAGGCATCTTCCCTCTCTCTCTGTGCCATTCTCAGTGTCACTAAGCTTGAGATTCCCCTTTTTCCCTTGCCTGCCAAGAACATAAATACAATTTACACTCACTAAATCTTTCCTCAATTCCTCCCTCTTTCCCATACTTGACAGTGATGGCAGCAGTGGCAGGAGAGCATAGGCAGGTGTCTGTCCTTGGCACAGACCTAGGAAAGAAGTCCTGCTCTGGGGTGCTGGCCTAATCCTTTGACAAGAGGGCACTGCAGCATCAGACCTCAATTGCCTGCTTGCATGGAAAGGCAGCAATCCAGCACCTGAATGCTAACTGCAGTGTACAGTATGACTAAGTATGCGGAGCTACATGGGGAGAGGTCCCCAGCCCCCATGCAGGAGGGAATTTTTGTTTGCCATTGCATTGCCAAGCACCATGCTCTGCCACAGGCAATATTGCCACTTCAGCCAACACCAAACAGATTTCACAGGCAAAGCAGTCTTGACTAAGAATTTTTTTTTTTTAAATTTAGTTTATTCCATTTAGCACTACCTTTTGAATACAGATGTAGGTATCCAGGAAAAAAACAAAAAAAGAAACATAAGCATTTAAGGAAAAACATATTGTGTCTCTTCTCCAGGCTTAGCATAGGCAAAACATGTTTCCTCCCCACTTCTGAGTCTTAACTTCCTTGGTTTTGCTAAGGATTTTACTCAGCCAACCCCGTTCCTTTGGTGAAGTGCAGGAGACTGGGGCTGGTGCATAATGGCTTCTCTCTGGTGTAAGTCTGTTACAACATAAACACATGGTGATGGATTTAGACTAAAGGGTAGGGTGAATGAGGTGAGGGTAAGAGTGGGAGACAGAAAGAAAGCAAGAAAGAAAAATCACCAGTCCAGGCTTCAGCACTGATCCAGCTGATGGAGTTTTCAGGGTCCTGGGGCATGCCACCCAGGCTTTGTGGGGGTACCTTTTCATAGATGTTTCCTTGCCTTGCAGCTAAATTTCTCACTTTCCATACAAATTACATGCACAGTTCATTCTTGTAGACCCTCCTGAAAACGGTTGGAAGGGCTACAGGGGTCTTTGGTGGTCTTGATCCCCCCTAGTCAGTCAGCCTTTGATTGACAGTCCATGCACTCTTCTTGACCTCATTCCCATGGTTGCACTGTACTGTGTTGTGCTTATCTCCAGGAGACATAACAAGGATGTCTGTCCCAGAAAAGTTCTATCCTATCTCCACATGGGCCCTTTCTCCAGCTACATACTCTTCTTACCAACAATCCTTGGTTGTCTCAACGGTTAGCTGGCTATCAGTGTTTGAGACATACACATTATCTCTTACCTTCTGGGCTTCTACAGCAGCTCTGTTCAGCTTCTTTGCCTCTGAGTGCAGTTTCCCAGGGGGTGTCCCAAATAACTGAAAGTTTGTTCTCCTAAAATTCAGAGTCCTAACTCTAGCCTTCACCTTGCCTATATCTCTCAAGATCGCAAACTCCATGAGGGCATGAACACTGCAGTCCCGGCTGCCACCAATCTTGAAATTTCTAATTAGTGTGTTCATGTTGGTATGCAACAGGTCAGGAACACTTCCCTCATCAGGCTATCACCTGGATTAAGAAATTATCCTTGTCACTCACCAAATCTGGACTCCTTACAGCTTGCTGTGTCCCTTTTACGGTAGATGTCAAGGTGATTGAATTCCCTCAGCAAGATCAGAGCCTGGAAGCATGATGTGTCCTATAGTTGAATTAAAAATGCTTCATCAACAGGCTCTCCTCGATCAGGAAGCCTGTGGTAAACACCAGTGATAAGGTTTCCTTTGTTGTTGTGGTCCCTAATTTTTTACCAATAACCTACCTACTATTTTTCAAAGACAGGTCTGTGCAGTCTTTCTGTTCTTGTACAAAATTGGGAAGGGGCTCTGACAAACCAGATGGTTGTGCTGCTGCTCAAAGGGATCTCAACAAGCTGGTGCAATGGGCAAACAGGAACTTTATGTAGTTCAACAAAGGTAAATGCCAAGTCCTGCACCTAGGGAGAAAGAACTCTCTGGACCAGTATGTGCTGGGGGAAAATCAGCTGAAGCACCAAAGTTTTTCAGAAAAGGACCTGAGGAACCTTGTGAACAACAAACTGAAGATGAGCCAATGCTGTGCCTCTGCAGCCCAAGGAGGGCAATAGCACCTGGGGGACATTAGGCAGACAGCACTTTCGGCAGGGCAAGGAAGGCGATCCTTGCCCTCTTCTCAGTCCTGCTGACACCCGTGTAGCGTGCTGATTCAGGTTCTGGGCTCCCCAGAAGAGACACAGACATATTGGAGTAAGCCCAGTGAAGGGACATGAGGATGATTAAAGGGCTGGAACACGTGACATACAAGGATAGACATCTGAGACCATTTTCCCTGATCAATGTGTATAAACACATGATAAGGCAAATAAAGAAGATGGAGCCAGACTTTTCTCAGTGTCACCCAGTGAAAACACACAAGAAAAGGTCAAAATGAAACACAGGAATTTCCATTTAAACATAAGACATGTTGTAAGATCAAGACATATACTTTCAGTGCTTAGCATGGGAGTACCTTTAGGCAAGTATTTAAAATATTTGTTAAGAAAAAAACTTATTTAATTTCGCTATACTTCTGCACTGATGAGAATGTTCTATATTAAGCAATACTCCAGTAGATAATAAGAAGAGGAATGAAGGACAGATCTGGACATCACTAAGCTTTGAAGGATCTACAAAGATGATAACGAGTTTTTATGCAGCCTTTGAGGAAGAGGACTCAGTGTGAATTGAGCAATAAAGAAATAAGAGTCAAAGCTTGTCCAAACAGGATTCTATACAAAAAATCCCAGACAGTGTGATCTTCTTTACTCTGACTCGTAATAGACCTTTAAACACAAGGAAAAATTTGAATTATGTCTGTATTATATAACCTATTTTTCCCCTTGAAATTTGACATGTTTATTGAAGGAAAACTATTATAATTTATAAAATAGAGAGAGCCCCATGTGACTTGAGTTTGCACCTGGCCTCCTTCAATTATTGGGAAATTTGTTGTCCTACTCCCTTGAATGCTATAAAGAAGTTTAGTGACAGGATAATATGCAAATAAATATGGTATTGTGATGGTCTAATTTTTCACATTTTATAGCACTGTTAATTTGCTGTACCTTATGTTTTCCTCATTTTTAGCCATCACTTGCTAAACTACTCAGAGAACTCCCACTGACATTCCATTCTTTACCTTAGAAATGCCATATATAAAGTGGCATAGAATCTGTCAAAAAAATAATAAGCCTAAACCAAACATAAATTTTTCCATATCTACTCCACACTTCGAGGGGCTTTGCCAGTTCTTGCAACAATACCATTACAGTGTCTCAAGATGGAAAAGTCAAAGAACTGTGGAGGCGTGGAAGTACAGTTAAACGTATAATTTCAAGGGTAGATTTGTATGAGAAGGCTTGGGGGAGGAAGGAAATTTGTCACAAAGGTCTAAAACAGGGATGTCTTGTTAATTAGTGTTTTCTGTTCTAATTGGGAGGAAATGGCTAGCAGTTTAAAGCCTCTGACCTGAAAGAGGTAAGTACAGAAAATGCAATCAAAATACAAATTAACAATATGTTATTTGAGAAGTAACTAGAAATGCAAGTGAAAACCTTTGTTCAGATTTTTAACTTCCTAGCCTAATTTTTTACATAAAACACAGTATTTTCAAAACTGTAGGAATAAGCTCTACAATCCCCTCTACAATGTAAATTCTAAACCTTTTTACTTTACCCTTAAAATAATGCTTGTATTAATGTAAACCTTTGCACAGAATGATATTTTAAATTTATTTATTTTCAATATCAATTTCATTTTTTTTAATCAAAAGTGTTCCTAATCATAAGGACACATCATCAAAAGGAGGTATGTTTTATTACGATATTATGAAGTCATCTAAAAGCCGATGCTATGGATGGCTTTTCTTTTTGCTATGTGTCAGGTAAACATACAGTCATGAATCAAAAATCCTTCATTCAAGAAATTACAAAAAGGGGTCTCCCAGCTTCACCGTTATTTGTTTTGAAACTCCAAATATATTTAATTCTGTATTGGGATGAAATTAAGTGTTAAGTGGTGTAAGATAGTGTGACCTCTTCAGTCCAGGTGGTTCAGTCCAGGACTTCTCCAGCCTGGAGGCCAGAACCCAGTCCCATGTCCTGGGGAGCTGTGCTCTATGCCCAAGCTGAGGACATGGCTAAAGCTTTCGTAGTTGCAGGCTCAATGAGTAGTGAAGCTGAGAACTTGTCCCAGAGAGACACACACAGAGACACATACCAGACATTTATATTGCCAACCCCAGGGCCACAGACAAGTAGACTATATCAGTCACTCTTCCCCAACTCCCCAACTCTACAACACATTGTAGGAGGCCACCAAATTTTTCAGGCACAATTTGCCCACAGTGAACCATGCTGGCTGTCATCAGTCACCTCCTCATTTTCTGCATATCTTAGCATAGTTTTCAGGAGGATCTACTCTCTTGTCTTGCCCAGCACTGAGACTGACAGGCCTGTAGTTTCCTGGTTCTTCCTTTTCTGGAAGGTACATGGGTGCTCCCGCCTGAATGCCCAGGTACCTTCCAAAAAGGAATTTCTTCTTTATCAGAGATTAAACTTGTATATAGTATGATAAAACCCTTCACTCTGAAAGATGCTTTTATCTGAAATAGTTTAGGAAAAGAAGTACAGTTTTTTTACCACGTAAGGGAAAATCCATTGCTTATTTTCAAGCAGGAAAAGGCATCACTGAAGTTGGAGTACCGCATAACCCAGATGATTGGTAATTAAATTAATTTCTTGGTCTGAATTAAATAATCAACATAAATAGAACATAAATTGATTGTAGGCAGTACATTCACATCTCTAGTTTCATCCAGTGAGATTGTGGACATGTTTCAGGAAGACGGGAGAAAAGCCTGAAATAGTTCATATCATATAGGCAATGTTCACCTAACACTACCTTCTAAGTCCTTAAGAGACTATACCAAGATGTGAGAACCTATTAACCCACTTAAAAATGTAATCCTTTTCTGTCTCTTTACAGAATTAGTAATCACAGCTCTGCATGAAAAACAGGATAGGTGAGGAGAACATGCCCATCTGCTCACACACAAGAGACTTGGAAGGCCTACAAAAAGAACTAGGTGCTTCCAGAGTAACAAGAATCCTTGGCTGAGATAAATGTTCTATTGCTGCCTCAACAGTATGGCTAAATTCCAAAAAATAATCTGTTTAACCCTACAAGCCTGTACAGATGAGTTTGGAGCCAGGTGGCCACGGCACCTGCTCAAAGAGCTACTCTGGAAGAATTTTCTCCAACGTTTGTATATGTACAGCATTTTTACCATGGCCCACAGCAAGAGATACATCTAAGAAATTTGAATCACATGAACATTTCTTTCCGGCCTCTTCCCCACAAATCAGCACAAAGCTAGTAATTACTAAAAATCATAGCCCTTCATCTTATAATTACTCTGATCCGTTTACTTCTAGGAAGTCCTGTATGTAGCATAGAGCAAATTAAATCATAAGCAAACTAAATACAAATGACAAACGTTGGATTTATGCAGTTCATAACTTTAAGCTTTAATATTTTGGCATGATTTACTAACGAAGTTTTATGAGTCATATCTCTAATGTCATTGACTATGCAATATTTAATCAAGGAAATATTTACAAGTTAAAGGCAAGTGTAAATTTCATCTTACAAATCAAATATTTGTGCTAAAATTTATCGTTCATGTAACACAGAACTTAAGGGGTTCTTAAGCAAAGAAATTACCGAAACTAGCATTTAGATGTTTTAGCAAGAAATTATTTGTCTTAATTCAGTGTTCTGATTTTTTCCCCCTTTTGGCAGAGGATTATTTTAATTTTTGTTAGAAGGCCATCAGTTTTGAAAAATATGATTTTTAGTGATCACAAACAACAAAAAACTATTATACATCTTCCAAATATCAATTATGAAGTTATTTTTGTGTGTGCGCGTATTTAAAGCAGTAAAAATGTGATCATGATGGAGGGTTGTCTGTCATGGTTGTGGAACACACTGATGCTGATTTATCAGGTAGTATGTGTGCTGCTGTAAGGACCTGTTTCTGAAGGACATGGTATTTCTTAAAGAAGCTGCGTTAGGATGAGATTCCAAAGTGGGATTGCACAAAACTTGAATGTGCCTCCACAAGTAAGAAGAGAAAATTATTTTCTATGATGAGTTAAAAGGCAATGACTTTTTGATACAAGCTTAGTTTTAGAAAACCCTGTGACTTTGAATTTTATTGGAGCTCTAATTCATTGAGATCTCTAGCAGTTAATGGAAGCTCCTCTTTCAGATAACACCAAAATCAAAATGGGAATCTCTGATATTTATAATTATCACTTAAGTGGCAATAACAATTGTTTTTACCAAACTGGATAAAATACTATCAGTTCAGATTTTCCATGTTATATTGTTGAACAGAGTTGAAATTTTATTCTTAATGTCTGTTTTGTCACAAGTCCTCTCTGGTTCATGAAAAAGGAAAAGGGTTCCCAACCAATGAACTCATCCATTTAATCCATCCAGTAGACATGGATAACATCTGGATAGTTAGTGTAGCATAGCACTCATGCAGTTCAAATGGTTGATCTAATTGCCACTATCTCATCCAAACAATGCCCTTTTATTTGTGAATCAAAATTAGGAAAGTTTGAGTCTTACTTTACCGTTAGCTTTATTAAGAAATCTATCTGTTCATGGTGGCTTTAGAGAATATTTTTGTTTCAGGGGAAAAAATTGAAATATTTCAGAAGGATTTAATACAGGATACATCTACAAAACTATACCTTCATTCAATTTCTTTCTCAACTGGAATGTGTTAGGGAAAAAATGAGGCAGATCTAAGAATAAAATTCATACTAGAATACTAAAATTTCCAAACCCCCAAATACTGTGTTTTTATAGCTCTTCGAAACGCTAAAGCTGTTTTCTCTTTTTTGTTCCGTTTCTTAAGTTGTATTTGTCCAATACTCATAGACTTGATGGAAAAAATAATTCTTTTTCTATCCACAGACCCGTTGTACTACAAACCACATAATTACGTTTTCAGTGTCCTGCTACGGGTCTCAAAAGCTCAAGTGGCTGTTTCTAGAGGTGAGATAAAAATTTGTCATTTTCTATTTCTTTTCATTCTATCCATCCCTGCTGAAACTGCCAATTAGTTCCAGCTCCAGTGTCACTTGAGTTCAACAAGAACTTGAGGAAGCCAATATATTTTGTTAACAAATTCTTGTCATGCTAGCAAACAATTAACTGGGAAAGGAATAAAATAAGCAACTACTATCAGTTTGGTTAAACTTTGACATCATTTGGTCTTCTGGACTCTCACTTTAATTGTAGAAAATCACATTACAGATAGATAAAGTTCTTCTGTTTTAATTTTTCAAATAAAGTAATTTTTGAATTTTGCTTTCATTGTATTTTCAGCATGTTGCTTTTTCATTGAAGTTCAGTCAGAAATAATACAGCCAGACTTAGCTCAAACTTAAAACCACAGCCTGAGAATGATGTGCACATCCACATCAGCAGGTACTAAAGATCAGTGAGGATATGTGTGGGGAGAAATGACTGTATATTAATGGCTATATATTGTTCATACATGCTAGTGAAGGATTGACCGTGTCCAGCCACTAATCATACAACCGTAGAATGGTTTGGGTTGGAAGGGCCCTTAAAGATCATCTTTTTCCAACCCCCTGCCATGGGCAGGGACACCTTCCACTAGATTATAGCAAACTCGGTCAAGTTTCCCAGGACCCCATCCAACCTGGCTTTAAGCACTTCCAGTGTTCAAGGGATGGGGTAACTACAAGTTCTCTGGGAAACTTATTCCAGTACCTCACCACCCTCACAGAAAAGATTTTTTTCCTAATAACTTTTCTGAATTGACCCTATAAGCACTACTAAGCACCCACCAGCAGCTCATTCACTTCAACCTTCGAAGTAAATCTCCTGGGAAAAATAAAAGTAGTCGAGCAATGGAAGGAAAAGAACAAAAGAAAAAAAAAAGGTGACATGCTTATAGTTACTCATATTTCATGAGCAGATTGTTGTCCAGACAATATTCAAGCACTAGCTACTTTGGGGAGACTCCTTCCCCACTTTTATTGCCCAGCATGGTGTTGCATAGTTTGGAACACCTCCTTGGAGAGCTGGGGTCAGCTGTTCTGCCTGTGATCCCCCCCAGCCTCTTGCCTACTGTCAGCCTACTTGCTGGGGGAGAGAGAGTGAAACACAGGGAAAGCCTCGATGCTGTGCAAGCACAGTTCAGCAACAGCTAAAATATCCATGAGTTACCAACACTGTTTTGGTCTCAAAAAAATATATAGTACTGCAAGTCCTGCTTTGAAGAAAATTAACTCCATTCCAGCAAGAGCAGGTGAAATATTTCTTAGGATTTTTCCCAAAATTCACTTCTTTGTTTTAGACCATAAATTCTTAGTCTAGCTCTTTAATTCCTTTCAGTCATTCTGTGAATTAGGGCTGTGAGGTCCACCCACACACACAATCACACACTGAAATTGTTTGTTGCCAATGCTACTCTCTCTTGAGCCAGTCAGTTTTACTGATAATGATATAGGAGGATAGTAACAGATAATGTTCTAACAAATACAAGCCTCCTCTGGGTGAATTTTCCCATATATAACAGCAACCAGAAGAATGGGGAAGGTGCCCCATGGATATGGAGGTGTGGCACAACCAGAGCCCAGAACCAGGAAGGACCCTCAGATCCTGCAGTTTAACAGGACTCAACCGAACCGATCTGATTTAACACATGCTGTATAGAATGGCATAATTGTCTAGCGGTGTTTCACTGTAGTTTTGTGCAAGTCCTCCCAGATTCTTTCCTAGTCCTTTAATTCAAACAATGTGTTCTTTCCTCAGCTTGTCAAGCTCTTAAAAACTTTGCACTGTCCAACAGTTTTTATTTCATCTAAACAAGATGGTGTTTTGCTCCCAGTTTTCACTTATGGTTTGTTGTAAGGAAAAACTGATTATAGCAAATGTTTTACAAGTAAGATTTTAAACAGTAGTTAGGGGGGTTTTGTTTTGTTTTGTTTTTTAATTTCTGTTATTAAAAAGAGATAAATTGCATTGTTTTACAGAAGTGTCAAATATGAACACTTTCCAGCTACTCTACTCTTGGGTATACTTGTGCTTTTAAACATCAAAGCAAAATTTTAATTACAGGAAAGGAAATGAAAACACACGGCATTTTGATTTATAGCAACTGCATGGTATTTCTGAAGTCTGAGAAAGTTATTACCCTAGGGGTTTCAAACACTTCACTGTCAGTTCTTATTTTCTAAGAAAAATAGTAATAAATATTGGCACTAACTAGATTTAAAAAACACTTTATTTTCTCTCTCTCAGCTGGGATAAGCAGAGCTTTGGTCTAGATAAGAAACTGGGTCTCAGCTCAGTTCAAGATCTTATTATAGTTATAAAGTAAGCTTTACATCCTCTGGTGCATGGGGAGAAGTAAGAATGTGAGGGAGTGGAGGTGATCTGCCTGTGACAAACCAACTCTGCTTGCTGCTGCATCAGCCTGCTGCCACCCCTGCACACAGGGGCAAATACGCACTACAGCTGCAGTTTTGTCAGGTGAGGTGTGGTGAGAAACACCAAAATGCTCCTGGCTGCTCTTAGAACTCTTTTCAGCCTTTCAGCTGACAGTGGTAGTGTTTTTTATAAAGAGACAGGCATTATTTGGCTGGGCCTCCTTTCCCCCAGTGCTGTTACTCGTGGAATAGCTACTCTTCTGGGTATATGCCATAACAATTTAAGCTACTACTGCCACCTTAATATGGGTTTATAAAACAATTTGGTTAGAACCATCTTATATAATAAAACATTTCTATGAAGAATCAATACCTGTTCCTCTGGGCTCACTCTCTTTCTGTAAGTTTTAATTTCCCCTGTGTCTGTAAGTACGTATATTTCTACTGCTGGAACTGTTCTGGCCTACAGGACTCAAGCAGTCTTTCTAAGTGTTGACTGTGTCTGGATTAAGTGTGCACTTAAATATTGGCCATAAGGTGTACAGCTTTGCCTGGAGTTCGGACTTGTCTTCTGGTACGCTGACGTTTTTCTTGCAGCTTCTGGCAATTTTATATCTGCTTCTCAACCAGAAAAAAAAAAAATCTTACAACTACAAAAATACATTTGCAATAATGTAGATTCATATATTTTAAATATTTGGACTGACGCAAAGGTTAATAGAAGGATGTAGGAAAACCAAAATTATGTCTTTATTTCCCTGTTCTCACACAAATGTTTTCTGTTCCATTAATCAAACAATTTAGCTTTTGTGTACCTCACTTTGCTCTTCATGATGCAGAGAAACCTGCATAGCTGTATAATCCTAAAGACAAACTCTTTTCTGGGAGAAACTACACATTATGTTACTCTAGTAATTATGATGATAAAACTGAATTATTAAAGTAATCAAGTTATAACCTAAGGCAGAGAAAATAAAGACCTAACTAAGGTTTGTGTTTTATTACTTATTTCAGTCAAAATACTGCATTCTTGAAAACTGAAATTATACCTAAGCACATTACCAAGACATTTTACAAAAATCAAGGAAACATATTTTTAAGAGTTTTGCCTCTCAGAAGAAAGAAACCAAAAATAAATTCACCATTTTATCAGTAGTAAGGACTCTGTTGCAGCATGGGAAGGATTAATATGAGACAATTCAAAGTCATTACCTGCTTACACTTTCTTTATCTTCTTCTCATCTGTGTGAATTCTGGAATACAACCACTCTAGGAAATATCTGAAAAAATAAGTGCTGACAACATATTTTTTGTATCTCTTCATTCATGCCTTTGCATTTTTTTTTTAAATATGCTACTTTCAGGAGCAAATTTACTTTTGTTTTATGCTTGAGATCAGGGCACTTTATTGGGGTTTGAATCACCTCAAGACATAACTGTGAATCCAAGTTGCCTGCCAAATAATCTCTTGGGAAACCACTCTGAAACTGGGGCATGTGGAGCACTTTTGCTAGAGTAACTCCAAAGAGTGGTCTATCGTGGAGCTGGGAGCAGACACTGAATATCAGAACATAAGAATAGTCACACTGGTTTAGTTCAAAAATCAATCTAGACCCATATGATGTCTCCTATAGCAGTTAAAGCAAACAATTAGTGAATATATGAGAACAGGACACATGAACAAAATAGCTCCAGGATGCAAGAACAAGGATTCTTGACGCATCTGCTTAGCCAGAATATACAAATGAATATATTCATATAGATGAATATAAAATACAATAAATAAATATACTATTATATAGGTTTAGATGTGGGTATTTTTAAAAAACTTACATATACTACCCTAACAAAATGGAAAAATCTGGCTTTTCTGCTAAAAGAAACCTTCCACAGCTACACAGATGAGAGGGTTTGTTTTATCTCAGAATTTTGGCTTCTTTCCTTAATTTCTGTAAGCCAGAGGGAATTTGGCGGGAGTTGATTAGCAAGGCACATCTGGAAAAGTTTCAGCTAAATAGAGTGATGCCCAGGAATTTTATCATTTTTCAAGACTGCATAGACACTTGGTAAATTTAAGTGGTTTTTAATCGCAGTTTCAGAATGGTTCCTTTTTTTTTAATTTTGTACTAATCTTCTCCAGAGAAAACTTACATCTGTTTAGGCAGTCTGTTAAATACAGATAAGTTGTGGAAAAGAATCTGAAGTCCTGCTCAGCCCACCTGGCACAGAGTTGCGGCCTCTCTCTGAAGTGTCTCTTTCAAATTAATTGAATCTGCTCATTTAATAATATCTTAGAATAATCTAACTCCCTACACATCTCACACATTTTCTGCCTTCCAGAGCACAAAACAACTCTTTCTGAACGCGTCAACTCAAAGTGAAGAAGGTGGGGGTGGGAGTGGTGGGGGAATTCCCTTACCTGAAGAAATGGCTGAAATGCTTTGTGGCTTTAATTATTTGGTTTATGGATTAAGGGAAGATGTTGCTGGTGGTGGTTTGTTTGTTTTCATTCAGCACAGAAATCAAAAATTCTCCCTTAAATATAAAAATATAATTAATTTCTTAATCTGTTAGCCTGCATTCGGTACTTTGGAACAGAACAAGCAAGGAAATCATCACTTTTACTTTTTTTAAAGAGAGTTTGAACTTATTAGATTTTTTCTTGTGCACTACACTACACTTCATAATTTCCAGAAACACTCTGGTTTTCATACTTTGACACAGTGTTTAGGAAAATGATGATAAATATCTTGTTTCTCAAGCTTCAGTTAAACTATCTAGGCTATTTATTTGGTAAATTTAAATCTTCAAATAAAAAATGTCATGACTTGTTTCCTGATATCACTTCACCAAACTCAACTAACTCATTAATCTTGAACCACATCGTAAAACATTATTTATAAGAATTGAGTTTGTATATCCACATATTCATATCATTCCATCATTCTCTTTGTGTCTCAAAGCATTTTCTGATTATTTTCATACATTTTCTCATTTCATTCATTTGAAATATTTTACACTTCTAGCATGCTATCATCTTTTAGACCAAGTAAATACAGCATTTTTCTTGTTCAATATACTATAAAGATTTTAATAAATGATTACACACACACTCATCCAAGAGAGTTGGCTGAATAATTCATCATGAATCTTTCTTATTATTCAATTTACATGAATAATTACTAGGCTGTAGACTGTTCACAAATAGTTTATTCTGAGTATTCACTACTTAAAATCCCAAATCTGTGCTGGTTTATTGATGTGTAGGTTATATGAAGAATATCACATTTTCCTTCCTTGAAGACTGAAATTCTCAACTTCAACACAAAATACTGAAAGAGGTAGTACAATATTTATTTACAGAATGGAACAAGGTTTTATGGAGAATGTCCTATTAAGCAGATATGTAATTCGGGGACTGAAAGAACAGATTTGGCAGATAAAACGAGCGATGTAAGTGTAATATGTTGGATAAAACAGATAGAGTATGATATGTACATGATGTCATAGTAAAAAGGACAAACAACTTTCAAGATCATGGCAGTTAAGAGAGGTGCCTGAGGACTGGCACCCCAGCCTTCAAAAACTACAATCCCTGGAAAGGCAATAGAACAACTTATCCTGAAGTCATCTCTAAGCAAGTGGGAGACTAGAAGGACATCAGGAAGTCAACATTGATTCACCAAAGGGAAATCATGCTTAACCAACCTGATTGTGTTCTATGATGGGACAACTCCCTAGAGATGGATGAGGGGATAGCAATGGATATTGTCTATCTGGACTCCAGCAAGGTTTTTGATACTGTCTCCTGTGTTATCCTCCTAGGCAAGCTCAGGAAGCACAGGCTGAGTGAGTGGATGATGAGGTGAATTGAGAACTGGTTAAAATTGCAGATCTTGGAACGTTGTGCTCAGTGGCCCTGTGTCTAGCTGGAGGATTGTAACTAGTGGTGTCCCGCAAGGGTTGGTCCTGGTCCAGTGTTGTTTTGCTTACTCTTCAATGACTTGGATGAAGGGGCAGAGTCCACCTTGACAAGTTCAATGGTGACACAAAATGGTGGAGTGGCTGATCCCCAGGAGGGATGTGCAGACCTTCAGAGTATGATCTAAACAGGCTGGAGGACTGGACAGAAAGGAACATTCTGAAATTCAAGAAAGGCAAGTGCAGGGTCCTGCATCTGGGGAGGAATAACCCCAGGCACCATTAGATACTAGAAGCTGGCTGTCTTCATGACCATCAGGAAGGATGCTTTGCAGAAGAAGTCCTGGGTGTCCCGGTAGACAGAAAGTGCAACATGAGCCCCACATCTGCCCTTGTGGCAAAAAAGTATCCTAGTCTGCCTTAGCAGAGGTGTTGCCAGTAGGACCAGGAAGATAATCCTTCTCCTTCATTCAGCAAAGGCCATACCTTGAGTTCTTTGTCCAGTTTGGAGCTCATCAGTATGACATGGACATACTGGGAAGATTCTAGAAAACGGCTACCAAGATGATGAAGGATCTTGAGCTAGAAATTGCAGATACCAACATCACACCTTTGCTTCTGCTAAAGATATGTCTCAAAAAGGAAGACTAGAGCATCTCTTCGATGAGAAAAGGCTGAGGTAACTGGGACTGTTCAGCCTGGAGACGTGAAAGCTTGAGGGGATATGATCAATGTATGTAAGTATCTGAAGGGAAGGTGTAAAGAAAATGAAAAAGAAAATAAGGCAGTTATTTATAGAAATATAGACTACTTAATAAACATATTTGCACAAACTAGGTTTTAATATTGCCAACTGCACATCTGAGGAAGTAAACAATGGAACATAATGATTCTGAAAAGATCTAGGAACTGCTAAAGACAGCGCTCAATGATAGCCTCCATTATGGCTGTGATAAAAAATAGCTGGGTTTTGATAAAAAAAAAAATCTCACCGTGAGTGAGAATAGAACATAATTTTATTTGTGCTTTTAGCATGTGGAAACCAGTTTTTTTTTAACTTGGAGTGACAGTTGTGTGTATGCACTTAAATATGGCTATTGAGAAATTGAAGCACAAATGTACAAACAAAGAAAAACAGCACAAAAAATAGAAAAGACTAAATGCAGTTGAGAAGCTTCAAGACATCTATTTCTATGGCTTAGCAAAGAAAGTACTGAGACATAGTGTGATTACAGTAGCTAAAAGTATCAAAGAAATCGAATTTTAAAAGAAAGGAAAACATTATCCTTAACAGTGAGTAGTATAGAGTATTCTTACATTCTTTTTTCCTTTTCAAATTCGTTTCTTAGTGGAAACCCTGAACTCTGAATTTTCTATGTGATATGAAGTTCCTGAATGCCATTTCCACCACAAGCAACATGGATTGCTGCACATATAAGTCATCCTTGGGTGATAAAAGAATTTAAGTTTCTACTCTGGCTGTGAGAAAAAAAACTGAATCATGAGAGCCCATACAGCTGGACTGTTGGACTATTGTCCAAGCAGGAACTGCAGTCCTTCATGCTTTCATTATACTTCTATTTATAGAGATTTTGAAATATATTAATTTCATTTTATAATGGCATTAATACAAATGCCAAAGTTCCTGGTTTTTTTGGTTTTTTTTAAATTACATTCTTATTGTTCTTTCTAACTCACTTTAAGAGTTACCTATTGAAATAATTGTTGGAAGAAATAGATTTTTTTGTTGTTTTTGTTTATTTTTGTTTGTTTGTTTTTGGTTTTTTTTTTGTTTTGTTTTGGTTTTTGGTTTTTGTTTTTTGTTTGGTTTTTTTATGTAAAAAATGTTAAAACCGCCCAATACTGCCCTTTGGTCTGGGAGGAATTTTGCCAAGCACAAATTTTTGCTTTTCATACCAAGACAAATGAATGAAATACTTAAATCTGGAAATGAAATACAGAAGGCTTGTTTAATGATCAGATATTATTTTCTGTACATTTAATCTATAACTATTTGGGGGAAAAATGCCCTTCTGACAGAAATTCTTCCTAAAGCAGTGATATGTATGGGGATGAATGAATTGTTTTCCTATTTTGGAACGTTCTGTTTAGGAAAGATTTGTAAGAAAAGCCACCCCAGCTCTGAGGCAAAACCCACAAGAGGGGAGTTGCAATCCCATAGCACAGTCTCCAACAGTTTCCTTACCCTATAACCTAGTGACTCATCCAAAGCCCATGACAAAATTCCTTTGCTTTCCTTCAGGGATCACAGCCAAGATATACAGTGAGAATACTCTACAATCCTATAAAGTTCTTTGAGAAAGGATGTTGTCAGTCTCTGCTAGGGACCCTGTTCTACCTTTACTAAATATTTAATAGACATTGTAGTAAGGTTTGGAAGATAGGTACAGATGTAGAAAACTGAACTACAGACCTAAGCTTTTCCTTGATGTTTTAAAGAAAATGTAAATATTTAATGTAGAGAAGAACAGTGTAAACAGCAAAGACTAAGGTTTGCCTTAAAATGCATGCTGTTGGAAATACACTTTGGCTATGGCAGAAAAACTGACATCTTCTCCCTCTTCTCTATTGTGAGAGGAAAAAAAAACAGATTAATTCCATAAAGATGGATTCTACGTCTTACTTGAGGTTTCTGACTGCTGCCATACCATATAGTGTATGACATATTTCCATGACACATTGTGGCTTCTAAATTCACTCTTTCATTACCTTTACTTTTATTAAATAGCCATTGGAAAATTTCAGAAATTCAAAAACATATTTAAATAAGTATATTTTAATATCCACAAGTGTTTTTCACTCCTCACACACACAGAGGCAATTGCTAGAAGACAATTTTGACTGAGTCTGAGTCCATCCTTCGTCCAGTCCATAAACTAAACAATCAAATATTAGCATGATTTGAACATGAAAACCTGTCACAAATTTAGAATACACTGAATAGGACTGGTATTTCCCTTTCATCTTAATAAATACTTGAAATAAAACTATTTTTATCCTTCCTAACTTTCTTCCATATATCTTCTTACATTTTCATTTTAATCACAAATGCTTACCAATTTACTTTATATATCAGTAAAGTGCTTGTAAGTCGGTCAGAAAAACTTAGCATGCTACTGGACTTGCTAAATGTAATTCATCTTTATTATAGGGCTGTCAACATATATTTATGTTCGTGTGAGTATCCTCTGTTTGTGTACACTATATTTATCACGGGAGACAAATAGGCTCACTCTGTGTGTGATGCTAATTACTAGGTTGCCAGCATAGCAGCACTAAATTATGTTTTACCAAGGCAGATCCAAAGAGTTTGGAAGCTTTCCATTCGCAGTCCATGGAAAAGACCCATCTGTACTAAAAAATCGAGAAACAGCTCTTTCCCATAACAACGTCATACAAATTTTACCAGCATCCCAGAATTTTTTTATCCTGCAGTAGCTGAACACCTTCTGGTTTAACTGGAAAATGGCCCATGCCCTGTGAAACCTTAGGCAGTGGGTGCTAAAGAATCAGCACCATACGAGCAGTGTACCTACAGTGATGGGCTATAAACAGCCTGGTGCTTGTAGTATCTCTCATGCTGTTTTATCTGTTACATGTTAAATCTGTTAGGTCTATATTTAAGCTAAAAATCATCTAATATCTGTAATCACTGAGGCTCCTAGAGGGAGATCTAGCAATTCATTTTAGCAGCCTTTGGTGTACCAGCAGTGTTGCTGGATGTCTTTTGATATTCTACTGTATTAAAATGTCAGACAACTTAACAATATGTTTTTGTAACAAGGAGATAGCAGTTTGCTTTTGCATTTCAAACCCTCCAAATTTTTAATTGTGAGCCCCCTGCTGGTAAATGAGTTAAACTGATTATAATGAGTACTTGAATAAAAGCAAGAACTTCTTAATTAGAAAGTCATGCTATTGATCTTGTTATGAACTGTTTTCATTCGAAATGTCTAGATATTACCATTCCCCTGAAAATGCTTCACAAAAATAGAGACACGCTTAATTAATTCTAATGCAAGGACAAACTTAGTCATTTGTTTTAAAATGTGAAACAAACTCCAAATTGAATTTTCAGCTTTGTTTTTTATTTATTTTAGTGACGCAGAACAAGAGTTGAACATTAAAATACAAAATAAAAATGCCAACTTCATGAAAATGGAGCTTCTACATATTATCATTCAAATAAATTAATCCACAGAGAGAAGTTATTTCTTTCTATATATAAGAATTACAGCCAGAGTCTTCTGTGGCTTTTGCCTTGTAATGGCAGCTACAGGAAACAAAAATAGTAGAAATATGTTTTAAAGTAAATATATTGGCTCTTCTCTTTTCTTTCTTTTCTCTGTAACTATGAAGCCGAACATGAGAAAGTCAGCGTGACCCCTCTCTCCTCTATTTTCTTTTGCTCTTGTGGAATGAAGCCTGATATGAGAGAAATGAAAACTATAAATTCATGTTTTAAGTATCGTGTTGCATAGGGCACAATTTCCTAATGTCCATAATCTTTGCACAAACGTGAATCTTTCAGCTTTAATTTTGAGACAGATAAAGGAGGAAAGGTAGAAAAAAATAGTAGGAAAAATCAATTATATGGAATTTCTAAATATAGATTACAGAAGGACAGTGTCTCAGAATAACAAGCAATGAATGACTCTCAGGTCATTTCCTGATGTATTGTGTATTCTAATGCATCACTCACCAAATGTGAACTGCAGATGACTTCTGAGGAGGCTCTTGAGGGCTATACTCGTCCTGCGCAGACACCTGGAACATAGACACCTGTGGCTGAGCTGTTTTTACAAGCTTTTTTTTTATAGTAAGAGTCTGACACACACTCTTACAATAATACCAATCTCATTTTAATGCACAATTAAGAAAGGCAGAAAAATTATCCATTTATCTCTGTAAACTATAAAGGAAGTCAAATGGGTTTTGTAGACCTTAGCAGATAGTGACTCCTAGTGCTGCTGTTCAGCCTGAGGTAAATTTTGGTAGCTTACAGGGTACATAACTAAAAACTGGACAAGACTGCAATGAGTCAGCAAAGAGAAGAATTAAAATGTTTTAAATGTACTGGTTAAGAAAAATGCAGGCTTGCCCAGCCCACCAAGTCCCTCTGGGCCACGTTGGCGTCCCAGGGTGGCAGTTTCTGAGGAGGAAATGGCTTGGTGACCCCAGAGGCTTTCAGCAGGGGTGTGGTTTGAGCCCCAGAAGATGTGGTAAGGCAAAACCAAAGGCTTTCTGCAGGCTAAGTCATGCTGCACAAGCTGTATCACAACTGTGCAACGCTGTGCAGATGACACCACCCTAAAAAGGACCCTCTGGCATGGTCAATAGAGCACCTAATGCCTGTATCTGTCTCATTTTGTGTCTCTGAGTGAGTGTTTTCCCCTGAGTTGGGCACATCTTTTCCTTATGCTTCATTTGGATACTTTAAATAAAATTAAGTGGATTGTATTGTGTTTGACTGGTTACTTTTTTTGTGTAAGACCAGCATCACCCTTGAGACTACAGACTGACCAGAAAGTGTTCAAAATAACCCCATGTGTCTTTGGAGACATTGTCAGCTTCCAGAGGAGGGGGAAGAGAAAGAGATAATAGGTAGAAATAAATGAATGGAGAATTTGGAACTCTCTCCAAAAAGTATTACAATACTGAATGTCATCAAACTCAATAAATTCAATGCTAGTGGGCAATTTAAATCAACAGAGACAGTGGGGAACTCTTTGTTTGTAATACAGCATCTGCTAAGCTGGTGTGGGAAAAAAAGCAGTGACAAAAAATGCTGGTGGCTACAAAAATATTAGTAAGCTGAACAGTGGTGGAGCAAAACCCTGGGTGCTGAGAAACAGCTCTCTCTACTGTTAAATTACAAGAATGGTCCATGGATGGGTTTCAGTACAGGCCAAGTAGTTTTCCCATCCCAGTTCAAGTTGTGACTGGGGTGACCATTCCCAGCAGGCTGTTTGTTCTACACTGTGCTCTCAGATCTAAGGAAGTTTCTTATTAATGATGGGCCATTCTGTTCCTCATTTTCTGGGCATGATTATTTTACTACTATGGATACAGATGATGTGTGTGCGTGTCCTAAACACAAACTGTCACCCTTACTTGCAGTGATTGTCTGAATTATTACTGTCTCTTGTTATCACAATTACTATGCATGTTTAGCCAGCATGTTTACAATTACTCTGCTTCTTTTCCTTAACTAAGCCTAACTTCAGACTTGGTCATAATGCCTGTGTAATATTGGCCACATAAATCCACCTTTAAACTATTTTGATAAAATATACTTTTCCCCAACATTCATCATGTTCCAAGAACAGTAAAAGTTATAACATTCTTGAAACCTCAAGCATCTTTGATAACAGCAAACTAAGCTAGATCTAGTGGCAATTGGTTAGACATTGCCTTAAGGTGCTGTTCTGCATTTGAGTCAGTGCATGAACTACTAAACTTTCAGGAAGCTGCTGAAAAAGTACATTGATTCAGTCCCACTCCCCCTCTTGAACTCACCAGCTGCTCTGGGTGCCTGAAGACATTGTTTACCACAGTCTTGCCCCTTTTCCTTTGGACATTTATATGTACATAAGGAAAAATATGCTAACATATTACTGGGGATGTCTCTGCCCACCTCTTGTTCTTCCTCTGTCTTCTAGGTGGCAATAATCACTGGAGAATGTTTTGATTCCATGATTTGCAGTATGTCAGGCCTATTCATATATATGACCAAAATTTTGCCTGCTGTTCTTTTTCTGTGTTTAATACTTCATTGATAAATACAATCATTACAAGTAATGTAAGAAGTACGTTTTTTTTTTCTTTACAAAAATAGCTTTATAATTATGGCAATTTTCCCCCCAGAGTGCTATCCCCATAGTAATGACATCCCCACAGTAAAACAACAACTGTTTCTGTCCAGAGTGGAGTTGTTAGTGTAAAAGGTTTGAGAACTGTAGAGTGTGATATCGTGAGATGTCTTCTTTTTTTAGGACAAAGGATATTTTTATGAAGGGGAAGAATGCTTATAACTATGAATATTCAAATCACATACATTACAGAATTAATTACAGAAAATGCCACTACAGCTTCTGGCAAAGAAATAAGAAAGCAAGAAAAAAGTTCTGTGCCTTTCACATAAAACCAGTAGTGATAGCAAGGCCTCTAGGCTTCCTGAAGTCTCATGTATTTTCACCAGAGTACTAGAAATGTTTGTGGTGTTGTTTTGAAGTTCTGTCTCAGATGTCAGCATAGAACAATGCTGAAAAGATATCCAAAGCCTCTCTTTCACAGCAGGAAATCCATGACAACCAATTGTTCCAGCTACTAGGATTATGATGCTCCTTGTAACTACGTCTGTCATTGCACAGAGCTATGCATATACTTCCTACCTTACATACATACAAATACTCACACTCCAGTCATTCACAAGTCATTTGAAAATTGTAATTTTAAGTAGCCCAAAAGTGAACTTGAATCTACTCTGAATCAAGTCAAAGACTAATGCCTGAAACAAACGAAAAAAGATGATTAACCATGTTACACGGTAGGTGAGCAACTGGCTCACAGGTTGGGCAGAAAATGTTATAGTGAATGGGGTAACATCAACCTGACATATGTGCACTGGTGGGGTTCTGCAGAGTTCCATTCTTGGCCCAGTTCTCTTCAACATTTTCATTAATTACTTGGACACAGGACTCAAAGAAATACTAAACTTGTTCCAATGACAGTTTTGGAGGAGCTGTCAACTCCCTTGAGGGCAGAGAAGCCCTGCAGAGAGACCTTGACAAATCAGGGAGACGGGCAATTGCCAACCATATGAGATTGAACAAGGGCAAATGCTGGATCCTGTACCTGGGACAAGAGTCAGCAGTGCCCTGGCAGCCAGGAGAGCCAGTCATGTTCTGGAGTGCATCAGATACAGCATCACCAGCCGGGCAAGAGAGGGGATTGTCCTGCTCTGCTCTGCTCTGCTCTGCTCTGCTCTGCTCTGCTCTGCTCTGCTCTGCTGTGCTCTGGGGCAGCCTCACCTCAAGTTCTGGGGGCAGTTTTGAGTGCCACAATATAAAAATGACATTAAGCTATTAGAGAGTGCCAAAAGGAGGGCTACAAAGAAGGTGAAGGGCCTTGAGGGGAAGCCTGGAGGAATCTGAGGGGAGACCTCTTTGCTGCCTAAAACTTCCCCATGAGGGGAAGAGAAGGGGCAGACACTGATCTCTTCTCTGTGGTGACCAGTAACAGGACTCAAGGAAAAGGCATGAAGCTGAGTCAGGGGAGGTTTAGGTTGGATATCAGGAAATTTTTTTCACCCAGGTGGTGGTTGGGCACTGGATCATATCCCCAGGGAAGTGGTCACAGCAGCAAACCTGACAGAGTTCAAGAAGTGTTTGGACAAGTCTCTCAGGCATGGTGTGATCTTTGTGATGCCCTGCATAGGGCCAGGAGTTGGACTCGATGATCCTGATGGGTCTCTTCTACCTCAGTATATTCTATGATTCTATGACTCTGTGATTCTAAAAAAACCCCAAGAAATAAAAAAGAAAATCACCTGCTTCCAAAATAACAAAGGAGTGGATCAATAATGATCCCTTTAAGCTCCTGGTGTCCTTTAATATTATCGTTTCTTTCCTCTAGTAACTTATGCAAATGGTGCTTCACAATGTGTTATTCCCATTGTGCTATTTTTTATTCCCCTATGCAAGTTGGCAATTAAGGAATTTTAAATCTCCTCAGCTCTTTTTTAAGATTATGAGGATATTGTAAAAGAAAAGTTTCAAAAATAGAATGTTATTTGAAGTTTGTAACACAAAAGACAGAGTTCATGTACAATATTATTGTTTCTCTTAGTGTTCTGCAGACCTTACTATCTCAAAATTTAAAATGCAGGTACCTTTGGTAATATTAATTTTACTGAGCACTGTGCCTGTGTCTCACAGGATGATCTTGGCTGGCTGAGACCCAATAAGAAAGCAGGTAAGTTATCTGATCTGGAAAATACACAGAAATAAAAAAATAAAAAAAAAATTAGGAAAGCCGACAAATGTCGGCAAAAGGAAAAAATAAATTAACCTATTCATGGCTGAAGAAGGGAGATTTTAAACCAAGTCATACCGATTGTGCTGAAGCATTAGAAATGACTGTCCAGAGCAGCTGTGGAATGTTTATCCTTGAAGAATTTCAAAACATACTTAGCAACCTGATCTAACTCTATCTCTGCTTTGAAGAACACAATAGCATATATAACTTCTAAAAAATACACTCTAACATAAATTATCCGGTAGTAACAAAATTTGGAAGATATCAGCAATCATGTCCTTTTGAATATTTTGAAATCTGGCTATAAAAAGTAATAATTTCTGTAAAAACAAACAGCAACAAAAACAAAAGTAATCCAAACACAACAGTATTATTAGAAAATAAAATATAGGTTTCACTGTCAATTTGTCACATAGAGTAAATTACGAACAACTTGTCAAAACTAAATTGTCATTTTTGACAGCCAATGACAGTTCCCCTAAGATGCAGAATATATCTTTAAAGCTTATGACATTAGTTTACTTTCCTCCTGTCACTAGGGCACCATATATGATGTCAGTCACAGAAACAGCACACTCAGCCCCAGGAAAGAACAGAAGTGTCCAAGAATTTGACAGATTCATTAACATTAGCACCCATTTTCAACATATATTTTTGGTTTTAGTGTGTATAAAAAGTTTCAGTTGAAATTTTTGCACAAAAAATTAATAGCAAATTATTACAACCGAGTGTTGAATTCATAAAATAATCTATTTTTCAAATTTCTTGCAATATAAAAGAAACTAATTCATCATGCTTATTTCTGTTCATTCTATGAAAGCAACTTTTAGTTAGTTTTCTTCTAAATACTTTGATAATGCTACCTGAGCAGTGAAAAAAAAAGGCTCAGAATAAAGGCACCAATACAAAAAATTGTTTTGTTATTTTAATTTACAATCAAGAGGTTGTCAGTATGACCCTACATTTTTCATCCTATATTGTTCAGTTTAAGTTTTTATTTGCTTCATTGGCGTGTAGCAAACGTGACTTACCTTACCACGTCACTGAGACTTTGCACCCTGAAATTAAACTAGTGATTGTGGGTACCTGATAGTAAGAAGTTGTTGATGTTACGATCGGGGAAAGGCACTGTCCTGATGCACAGAGGGAATGGATTTTAGCACCATGTGGGCGTGGCTAGGTCACTATTCCATATCACTCACATCATTGTCGAGGTGTCACCTAAGTCGAGGTGGTGAGCACCTTTCTGTGCATAAAACAGCTTCCCTTCTTTGTATACTTTAGTTATTAATATTGCTGCTGTTACTGTGTGTTTCTTATTTAATTGCTTTTTGCTTTCAGTAAATTATCTCAACCCATAGTCTCTGCCTTTGTCCCTCTTTTACTGGAAGAGGTGGGGGACAGAGTGTTGCTTATTTGGAGTTTAACTTCCAGCTGATGTTAAACCACCACAAGCACATGCAAAATTTGATGAAGGAAACTGGAAGAAAAGGTTCTTTCTTGTCTGTGAAGAATTTGTTAAAAACTTTACTAAAATATTACTAAGAAGAAAAAAGAAGTGAACTCAGAAGTAGATTTAAGTACACCAGTCAGTCAGAATTGATGGCTTAATCCTAAATATCCCTGTGGAGTTTGAATCTCTCATGTGCTTCTCCAGAGAACACTTTCCTAAAGGATGGTGACAAAACCAAATTGCAAGCTGAAAATGTCTGGCAAAAAAAAAGTTAAGTGAGGAAAACAGTTTTTCCCTGGGGTTTTCTCTTCCTGAGTATTCCTGAAAGTTTTTCAAGCTGTGGTTTGATAATTGGTGAGTAAAGTTCAGATCAGAGAGGCTTTGTCACAAAGACCAATAATATTTTATACTTTATCTAATTCCTCCTCAACAATGCAGAAAAGATTTTTCATCTCCCCACCATTTTCAGCACTTCCCTCTTAAAAAGAGGCTAAGAAAGACCTTACAGACAGGGAATGCACCTCCTAGAATGTCTAACAATTTAGGAAAGAAAAAGCATTATTCTTTCTCAGTGTTTAATATTTTGCTGGGATCTCCTCTAACAGAGAATGTCTTGACCTATGTTCATATTAGGGTATTAATTCAGGTCTTGGACTTGAATTATAACCCAAGCTACTCTTCACCCATACAGCCTACAGTTTGACTCACATTTGCTGTGAGTTAAAGGTGGCTTTTTAAATTTAAAACTCAAAGTCAGAATTTTAACCATGGTATCAAAGTCTAATAGAAATCCCACACCCAACATTCCCACCTTTTGCTTTATATTGTACAGAGGGGAAAAAGGGAACCAGAATTGGAGCCCTGAAAATAAGCATCTCATCCTCATGTTATGGGCATAAGAGTAAAATACAAAAGCCAACGCTATATTTTAAGAAGTTCAACTAATTCTCCCTGAAAATGAGCTTCCATATTGCCCAACCTTGATCCAAAACCACAGCTTCCCCCTTGGAGACTTGTCAATTCCAGTTAGATTGTCTTTCTCTAGATGGTGAGATACCAACAGATGTTTTCTCCTTTTCTTCATAGGCAAAAAAAAAGGTGGTCTGATTCCAGAATTCTCTTTTCATGGACAGAGAGGTGGTCCCTGGTAACAATGACTGCCTTTCATTTATTCATTGTTCTGTCATATAAATTCAGGGCAAACAGGCAGAAAAAAGAAAAATAGGCATTTTTTACTCTGTCAACTCTCCACAATATCTACCTTTCTGGAAACCTGTCCAAGATGAGTGGTATTCAAACAAAGGTGTAATGAAAATTAGGAAGGATGGCTGAATTTATGTATATATTATCAAAATTCTATGTGAAATAGGTAAGAGTAATAGTTGAGTTGACTTTCTCCCAGATTTTCAGCTCATACATACATCATGATTAGCTGAACTTAGCTAGGGCACCCTGCATGTCACCTGCATACAAAATCGTTGCTAAGAGTAAAACACAAAACAAGCTGCTGAAATAATCTGCTTACAAGAATATATAATGATCTGTAATATGTGGACATTTGAAACTGGAAATTAGTTCAAGAATTATATGGATTGTTTAATAAGAAACAGACATAGAAAGGTCTAATACAACAGACTTCCTTCCTTGGTACTTAAGGCAAATAATATATTTTTACCTAATTAATTTTATGATCCTGGTTCTTCTGGTCCTTCTTTATTCTGAATGTCTGAGATCATGTGATTTCATGTAACATTCCACAGCAGTGTATTTTGAATGCATTTCAAGTGATGGATAATGTGGCTTCTCCTGATTTATTTGCCCAAAACTTAGAATCTCATTGTATTTAAATGTAGTCTGTTCAGACAATACTGTCCACATTGCTTCTCTAATGGTCTGCTTCCTATAAAAACTCTAACAGATTAGTGGACTGCTGTTACATATATTGTTACTTAAATAATTTTAAAAGTGAACCAAAATCTTGAAAATTTTATTGATACTTACTTGATATAACAAATCTTTCTGTTCATTTTTTTCTCTGCTGTAGAATAACTCCTCCAAAAAGAAGCCCACAATATTTTCCACTAATTCTTTTCACTGGATCCATGGAATCAGATTCAGTTCCTGGTCAGAGTAGTCCAGGATACTGACACAGGGAGAAAATTAGTATAATTTTGAAGGCTGTAACTTCAGTTTCTCTGTTCATAATTATTGTCTTTGGCTTCCATTATTTGATGTTACAAGATTCTGATATATGTTCTCCTTGTACAGCATGAAGAGCTTCAACACCACTGCAAAATCTATTAGTTTGCTCACTAACAATGTTTCTTGGTTGATAAAGTGTAATTAAAGTCTAGTCTGACACAATTATTAAGGCAACTGAACCAATTTAGGAACTAGACAGAGAAAACCCAGGTTATTTGAAAGAAATGGCGNTTCACATAAGAAAATACAGATAGAAAATTGCTTGGAGTTTGAAGAAAAATAGTTTTCTGAATTGACAACAGAGGTCAAAAAAGAAGAAGCTCTACTTTTTATTCTGTTGTTATTCAACCAAAAAAGTATTAATACACTAATCAACAGAATCTTTAAAAAGCTGGTTCTGATTCACATTTTTATTCAAAATATGGATCACAACTACAGAAAGCAGTGGTTCTGAAGTGCAAAGTTAGACTTTGATAATATTCTTGTTTAAAGTAGTCTATAAATTTTGGCAAAGAAAGATCTCCCGGGAAAAAAGCTATGATGATAATATAATTAATTTCCGAAGTAGTAAGGCAAGGATAATAAACATAGACTTTCATGCTGAAAGTAAGCAATGGCTGGTTTAGATGTTTGTTTAGAATGTGAGGGACAGACCAAGAGAGGATCTGTTGGCAGTTTAATAGCTTTGAAACATCAGAATATTGAAACTGGTAACCATTTGCAGGTGAGTTGCTGTTCTGAGGTGAACAGAGTTCATTTCAAGCCTTCACATATTTTACTTAATAGAATTTGCATTTTCTTACTTGTGTGTAATGTGTCTCTTCTTTTATTGACTTCTTGTCTTATCTGTTCTATAAATTCACATGCACCCCAATTCAGCTGCTATTGCATCATTACTGCTTCTGACATATGCTGCTCTCTAATGAAGTCAGCTGTGTGCTTAATGTTTTCTGTTAATGTAATATTTTATTGTCTGCTAAGGCCTATCTTCACAAACCCTCAATGAGAAGGTTAGGAATTTAATTCAGTGTTGCATTCTCATATATTTTCATTATTTTAACCATAAATCTCTCATATGAGGCATCAACAAAGTATGAACAGCTGGAATTATATATTATTTATTTTATTATTAAATATTTACAGATTTCAGAACACCTAGCCTAGGAAGTGTGTCTACACCATGAATGTCTAATGAAAGCTTTTTCTGATGAAAAGGTTACAATGCTTTAACATTGTCCAGTTGCCAAATTGTCCAGAAATATGTATGTGACCTGTAAGTCCTCCAGGATCTATCCATTCAAGTAGAAAAAATTCCAATCTGAAGACCTCCAAAGAGCTTTTTCTGTCCATTGACTGTGCAAAAAATTCAGATCCCAGCACAAAAGGAGGATTTCATCAAGTAATTCAAGTTCTGAGATGTCCCAGAACCAGAAGTGAATATAGTTTTATAGGATCTACATCATGTCTTCCAGCTGTTTGAAGACGTCTCTGCTTATCTAGGCTGTCCCAAATGGATCTAGATACACATATTGAGGTAACTAACTCAAGCTCTAGTTGTGATTTTTAAGCTGAGTCCCACCTGAAAATTTTTATATTCCTTGGCTAGAAAATACAGAAGTTATGTCAAGATTATATCTCAGATGTTAAAACTCCAAAATTAAAATGTAGCAAATAAAAATACATTAATTTATTTATTCTTTTCCCATAGCTTGGATTTGATGTTTTAGCACTTATTATATTCTTCTTGCTGATTTAAGAAAGTTGTGATAAATCAAGTTACGGAATCAACTAGTATTTTTTCACCATTAAAAAAAAAAAAACAAAACAAATCAAGAAGAATCTTTTAAAAGTAGTATAGAAATTATTGTGCTTCTGGGAAGAGTAATATGTATGTAGTTTTAGTCAGTTCCTGGAAGTGCCACGTGCAGTTTGTGCTCATATGCTAAAGAGTTTGAAAGACCCAAAGGGCAAAACTGATAGGGTAGGCAGATGAGACTACACTGGAAATAGGATATAGAATCTTCATGTCATTATTACAGATCTGGAAATTATTAAAGCTCATAGCTCAAGAAAAGGTCATTTGATGTCCACCATCAAAGGGAAATGGAAATTTATTGGGTAAATCGGAATCTGGCCGGATCATTAGAGAAGAACATCAGCCTTCCAACTCAAAGGAAGTCACACAGCATAGGAAAGTGTAGAAATTTAATCCAGAATCGGTTTGTATCTTTAATCCATCAGCACAGGTAAGGATTTCTAAGGGGCTTAAGAAAAAGTTTTGCCATAATAATACCATCTAGCAAAGTATTTGTTTATGCAGCACATGTTGGATGCAGCTACACAGCTGCATGGCCCCTGACTCAGATCATAGTTGCATCTCATGAAATGTCTTATCCTTAATATAAACACACCTTAACAAGAAAACAGCAGGAAATTAGTGGGGCTCAAAAGGAAAAAGTGCTCTGATGTGAAACAAAAACCCGTATCTTTTTTATATTTGTCGCCGTTTCTTCTTTCTCAAATTAATTTATTCTTTCTTATTTTACACATCTGAGAAATGTCTGTAAGCATATATGTTTTCAAAGGCAAAAATAAAAGAAACCCACTAAGGACAAAACAAAACAGATAATTAGTGTCTGAAGCTTTAAAATGTCCACCTCTCTGTAGATGTGTTTGTCCATAATTATCTCATTCGAATTCAGAAGTAATTTCCTCATGTGCAAAACCATTTTTAATACAGACAGACTGTAATGTGACATTCCTTCACTTTTCAACAGAATTGTTTCTGAGTATTTTATTGACTGTATGGTGTTTAGAACTCAGGGAAGAAAGTAAAAGAGTTGTGGTAGAAAGTCTCACCCTGTGGAGAACAAGGGCTGCTTATATAGACCCCTTGTGTACATAAGATATATCAGAGGATGCCCATAATGGCAAAACCAAAAAATTAAAAAGACTTTAAATGCTGGACCTAACTTTCTTCAGTAAGGGGTATTTTATCCTTCCTTTATCGTTTCCCTGTTATTTGGCCATCTACCTATGTGTATTCTCTTTAAGAGGGTTATATTCTGTTCCATATTATTCAAGAGCTGAACAATGGCCACTGGCCACAGAGGAGCACCTGTAGCTGAAGGGAGGGTGTCAAAAGGATGAAGCCAGGCTTTTCTTGGTGGTGCCAAGTGATAAGAGGCAACAAGCAGAAACTGATGCACAGGGATTTCCCCCTGAATGTGAGGAAGAACATTTTTACTGTATAGGTGACAGAGCCCTGGAATAGATTGCCCAAAGAGGTTGTGGATTGTCCCTCACTGAAGATATCAAGAACTGTCTGGACACAACCCAGTGCCATGTGCTCCAGGATGACCCTGCTTGAGCAAGGAGGTTAGACCAGATGACTCCCTGTGCTCCGTTACAATCTTATCCATTCTATTAATCTGTGAAGAACAAAGCAGGGAGTAGGTTAGAGCTGAGACATATACAGAGATAAATATTTTTATAAACCAAATGAACTGTGGGAAAGAAGGGCTTTCTGAGAATTGTCTTTCATTAGGGCACCAAATTGTGTTATAAGAGATCATCAGCTCTTTCAGATTCCAGGAATGAAAATTGTTGGTTTTGTCAAAGACTTGTCTCATAGGCAGACTCCGAGGAACAATTGTCCCTAAACCTCAGTGCCTTGTAATACCCAGAATGAAAAATAGTAATAGAGCTGAACTGGGTTTTCTGATCCCCTCCAAAAATCTAATATACAATGAGGAAACATGCTTAGACACCTTTGTTTCTGTGAGTGTCGTGAAAAATTGGTGAGATAAAACCTCCCTGTTCGTGATCCTTCCCTGATCTTCTCTGAATTAATTGTGGCCAAATGCTGATAGCATTTGCTTCTGAGCACTGAATCCCAGAGGCAAAGGCTGCACATTTCTCTGTCTTTCCAAACCAGTCTCTAACTTAGGACTGAGAATTTTCTGCCAGTTGAATAGGAGAGATAAAAACCACTGGGTTATCTGTCCTATACACAAGAAAATCCAAAGAATAAGTAACATATCCAGGACCTTTTATAATCTCATTTATTTTATTTTTTTCCTCATTTTCTGCACCCACCTAGAACAATAACATTCAGAAGCAAAGTGGTATTTTTGTTGGCAAAGCTGCACTTGAAACTAAAGAAAGTGGTATCCTGCTGTATATTCTATGGGACTATTAACATAATTCACTCGCAGTTATTAAACCCAGCTTTAGGGCTTTCTCAAAATTTCAGTTTTCTCTCGACTTTCTCCTTCTTCTGAGAACTAGTGAGTAAGCAGATTCAGAACTTTCTAGATTTTCATAAAATTGTAGACATACCACAGAGAACAGGGTGACACTAGGAAAAAAATCGTGGACTCTGTCTTCTGGGAATGAGTGAACAGCAAGATCCTCATTATCGTTAAGAGATCTGAGTTTGTGCCCACAGAAATCAATGAATACATTGCTGAGCCAGTGAACTGTAAAAGCAATGAAGCATCTGTTTCAGTGGAAAGACTAAAGAAAATAACACCAAAAGAAATTTGTTCTGGATCTACACAAAATGTTTCCTTGAAAACTAAATGTTTTTGATTTCCACTGAATTTTGATAAAACTAAAAGCATATTTCAGAGTGAAATAAATAATTTTTACATGGCTTGGTTTTCTATTAATTTAAACTTCTACAAAGAAAATTTTTTTTTCCTGAATCTGACCTGATTTCTCTCTTTTTTTAATCCCACTTCTCTTTCAGAAACTGTGTTTTTCTCATATTTCATTGCTTCATACATTTTTATCTAGTGAGAGTACATCTACAAATTGGTTGAATCATGTATCTCCACAATAACTATAGTTACAAGTGGGCATCAGCTGCCAACTGAGACACCCAGGTAGATGTGCCTACATTTAGGAAAGTCTAACCTAGTTATTAATTCAATTCATTGAAAGAGAAACTCATTTACTCTACTCCACCAGCTCCCCATCTACCAACATGAACAAGCACAGGCTATTCAAAAGTATCTTCCAGAAATTCTTGTGAATTTCTCAGATGCCATAAGACATTTCAAAGTGCACAAGATAACTCTGTGAGGCACTTGAATTAACCTTTAAATGTCTCCTTCAGAGTGAGTTGTGTTCTACATGACCCCACTGACTGATTTATCGAGGTCTCCACTGACAGTATCAGGAATCTTGAAAATTAGCACATGTGTACACCTACATTTAGACACATAAATGTAGATGCCTGTCTGGAGATGAAGTCCACTTTTACTGCCTGTTTGAAACTCCAGTCTAAGAAAGGAAAACAACAACCACTGATTTCTCTGAAAATTCTACAATTTGACATTTGTCATTATAAAAAGAAACAATGAAATTTTTGTTTGTTTTTTTCCTATAAAACAGTATTTTCAACCTGAGTTTGGGAGTCAGTTAAAACACCTTATTGAAATAAAATTATTCTTGTTAAATAGCTAACATTTTTAATTCTTTTTACTCTGTTCTTTGGTGGATAGGTAGAATTTCTGCCAAAAAAGCATTTGTAAATGAAAGTAGAAAAAATATTGATATAAGAACAACACATCAAAAATGGGCAATGAATACACTGAAGATGGACATTAAGGAAGGAAGTTTCATATGATAAGATGAAATCTGGCAAAGTAATTTCAAGAGGATTTACTGCAGAAGCAATAACCTTCACCATTTTTAAAAACGGACTTTGATTAGATGACGTCTATGGTTGTGTGTAACCTCAGAAAAAAGCATGGAAGATTTTTAGTAGAAGGGAGACAAAGCAGAGAGCAAAGCAGCATACGCACAGTGACTCTTTCTCTCATTCCTAGGAGAAGGCTGGAGAGCTTCAACTTCTCCACGGGGAGTGCCAGGACCAGACCCACACCATGAGGGAGCTTGTGGACCACTTTCAGGAATGGGGTGGAGGAATCCCCTGAGAGCTTATTCATCAGTTGTGGAGCTGGCACGGAGGTGTGTAGGGCTGGAGTACCCTCATCTTCCCTCTGCCAGGAGAAGTAAGCAGGGAATGTGCATGCTGGTTTCCAGGGGAGAGTGGAGGTTTGTGCATCCACGTGCATCTGTGTGTAAGCCACACGGCCTGTGGAGGGGTCAGTGGATTTGAAATAGCCCCTTTTTTGATTAAATATATATGGAAGGGGGTTCAGAAACTTGTAGTTATAAATTAGCATTCTGCAAGTTTCTACTGCTGTGGTTAATCTGTTGTATGGCTGATATTAATCCTGAATGCACAGGTCACTGATTGCCAGTTAATTATGTGTCATTGATAAATCCATAAACCACTTCAATCCCAATTTGGTTTAAACTATGTGAAGTGAGCATTTTTTCCCTATGGCATAAGTCTATAATAGAGAGAACTTGGTTTGTTGAACCGCAAGTTTCTTTACAGAAAAAAGAAAAGACAAGAATTTTTTTTTTCCCCGCCCCACAAAGAATCATAAAAAAAATCATTTGGCACTAGTGACTGAATTTTTTTGAAAGTAGCCCTTACTTTGGACAATCCAGAAAAGATGTAGATTTTCCTCAGAACCAGAGTCCTAAGTATATTCAGGGTAAAAATGCGAGATCATCTGCTGTTTTAGCTTCCAAATTGCAAACCAGAGAAAGAAGATTATTCATGAAAAAGGACAGAAAGTGTCACTTCATTTCTGAATACAAGCAGAATATATAGGTAGAATACAGACAGATCCTAGACTATAGGTTTTTCAGTACCGTACCATGGAACTTTTTCCTACTATTATAACTTTCTGTATTTAAAGTTAAAAAATCTATACAATGGGTTATTCACTTTCTGTGGTTATGGCAATAATCTGCAGTATTATATCCAGCAACACTGTATATTTTACAATGTGTTAATTAAAGAGGTTTTTAACAGTCAGGTCTTTCCTACTTTTATGTCAAAAGGAACAAATTCAACTGGGATTATTTTCTTCACTAAATTTACATGATCCTGTTTTTGTAGAATCACGGTTGTGATATACTAAAATGCATTTTAATGCAGTACTGGTATTTGTGAGCTTAAACCTAGGCAATGAAGACATTTTTTGATTCCAGAAGATCTCCATCATAGATGGGAAGCCTGGAAAGTCACTACAGTCAAGCTTGTGTTCATATGTTCATGTTAGAAATAAATGACATTTTAGAGATTTTCAAGCCTTTGAAGTTCACTTTTCAAGACAGGGTTATATAATAGCTGGTAAAGAAAAGTTTTGTTTTATCCTATAATTGAGAGTAAAAAAATATTTATTTTTTTCTTCCTATAGGCTACAGTCTCTCCAGAATATTTTCTTGGGGAATTCAAGCATGAAGTCATTGACACTTTTGGAAACAGGACCCTCATACTGCTTGTACTAAACATTACATGGATTCAATTTCCTTTATTGCAAGGTTATTTCATCTCAGATCCTGAACAGCAGATGTTCGATAAGTATCTGTTCTGTACATGATTTTCCTTTAGCTTCCATCTGCGGCCTCTTTATATTTGGTAGAATGTTACAGTTAGTTTGATGTAGAACAAATGGTCACATAGAACTCTTCCTGGGTCAAGAATCTGTAAAGAAAAAATCTGTGTGTGCCAGAAAAAAAATTGCATTGCAAAGTGTTCCTTTAAAACATTTTAATCTTAAAGCAAAGTTGAAAAGCATATGGGTACAACTCCTGTGTTAATTTCTGCCTGCTTTTAAGTGTGAATGATTTCTGATGCTTAACCCACGTTTGTCACTCTAATTTGAAATGCTTTTTACTGACTTTTCTAGTGACATCTGATTAATTCTCAGCACTGCCTTGCTTGTGTCTACATTTCTGTAACAAAAAGAATAATAGTAGAAAAAGCTCTCTTCTTAAAATGGTCGTTCTTTAACATAATGTGTTGTATAAAATAACAAAAAAAATAAAAGGGTCAAATCTGTATCATTATGCTGTATGATTAATAGATAAACCAAGTCTGCTTCATGGTAAATATGGACTTTTTTTCCCCTTTATTTGCTGATGTTTTTTCCTTTTCCCTTTTTTTTTGCTTTTTCTTTCCTGGGTTACCAGATTAAGCACATAGTTATTCCATTATATCAGAGTCAGGCAAATTTGATTGTGTTTTCTCCCCACTGAAGTTTCAAGTAAGTTAACTACAATGATGTGAACTCCCCATTGTTCTGAGTCTGGCCAATTTACATAATAAATTACAGATAATAACAATTTTCTTTTACTACTGATCTTCATTGTTTCTGCATTGTATAAACAGGTCAATTCTCAAATTCTTAAATATAGGTGATAGAATATCACCAATGAAGAGCCTCAAATTGTGCAACAGTTTTATCTAGCTCTTTAAATTCACCCTTAATTAAGTTCAGAACTAGGAAACACTTCTCATCTTTCAGCTTTATTGAATTTAAAAAGAAAGATAAAAAAATTAATTATGTGAGAAAATTTGGAAGAGGAAGAAAGTTAGTTCAGACCCAGTACAACTTTCAGGTCTTTTGATATTTGCCATTATAGAAACACCTGCGAATCATACTGTTCCAATATCTTTATTCCTCAGCCCTGTCCGCACCGATGTAGTCTCTGGTGGTGGATATCATCAGAGTGGTACCCATCAGAATCTCAGCTATGGTCCAGGAGTTTGTGAGGATAAATGTAGCTTTAAACTTTCAAGTGATATGAAGGTTGCAATGAGGATAATATTTTTATCAAGACTACTTAAAATTCTGTAATGAAGTGGTGAAAATAACGTCTGCACTACTCGATACAAAATTCTTTCCAATAACAATGTCTCACATTTTCTTTCTCTTCAAATGACAATGGATTATTCTATTTACAAGTATACCTAGTCTCCTGCATACTTCATTTAGAAGTCTCAGGTTTAGAAACAAAGGACAGAGAGTAATGGGGTTTTTGGCAAAAAAAGCAAAATCTCCCTCTGAAAACATCACTATATCATTCAAAGCCCTTGCTTCCTCCTATAACAGAAATCAGGTGACATACTTTAACATTGTAATATATATTCTAGGGTCTGCAACTGCCTCGCAGTCTAGAAATGTCAGAATATTTTCATACGTGTAGACATCCAGCATAGTTAGCTGTCAGATTTTTTCTTGCAGACTTTCTCCCCTCTTCTGTGTTCTGTGAGATTTCCACTCCTCCTTCCCTCCACACATGCACTTTCTCCTTCTTGTTCCCAGACTTACTTTTGGAGTACCAAGAATGTTCAAAACCATATCTGCACTGTTCTGACCAATAGCCAGAGGGAGCAAGCCATTAGCAGCAGTTGATATTTGCTTCTCTTCTCATACTGACCCAAAACTCTGAGAGATTTCCTGGTCCTGCTCAAGAGCTATGAGGATCTGTGGTGAAATGTGGTAATATGCATGACTAGATGTTTTCTATTTATATCCTTTTGTATACTTTGAGAGTACACTTTGCATTCACTGCAGACTCCAAAAACACTGAATGAGGCAATCTTTCACTGTTGCTATTTATTAGCCTAGTTTCCAAAGAAGCTATAGCTTATTCAGCTCAGTCTCTGAGTCTGTGCATGTATACGAGAAAGAAAAAGTGTTTCTCTAATAACTTCTGAACACCTTGTCTGATTTCAGCCAGACATGACAGAGCAGGTGAAATATAAAGACAATTTAAAGTGTATAAGGTCTTAGTGAAAAATAGGCAGCTGATGTTGGAAAGACCTTATGACTCTCAGTAGTTGTCACAAAATGATTTCTACAGAGAAAGACTAAAATTAGATGCCAGAGGTTGTGTGACAAAAACCTTATTGGTGTTCTGATCACAGGCATAGCTTCCACTGAAGCACACAATTAACTGAGATATAAATCCATAATAAATCAGACTCCACCAGATCAATGCTTACAGAACTAGTAGCTGGCACTGCAAAAGCAGTCAAAACATCAGCCATGGGTCAGATTCCCATTTTCCTAATCAGTGTAGAAATATAGAGCAGAAAGTCCATTCTTAAGTTGGTTTTCTACATGCATATCTCCTCATTAAGACTGACCCTTTAAACCACTTAGCCTTTTTCACCCACAGCAAGGGCAGCTGCTTCAGTGAATCTGCACAAAATTGTCAAGTTAAACAAGTTTCTTACTAAACCATAAACAGCTCTAATCTTCTAAAACTTTTGTATAGTTGAGGTCACAGGTCAAATTTTGTCTTCCTTTCCGGCTGTGCAAAAAGTTTTAATAGGTTTCATGGTTTGAAAACTTAAAGCCAAGGGGATCATTTTGCCATCAAGTCTGACCTCCTTCATAATAGGGACTTTGTTTCACTGTACTATCCATTTAGCAAATTGATAACCAGTGCTGGGCCAAAGAAATCTTACACAGCTTGTAAGTGTAAGTGTAACTTGGGGTGTGCTATCCTTTGCTAAGAGTCAAGTGCCACACAGCTGCTCACTAACTACCCCCCTTCAGAGGCACAAATAAGAATAGAGAGCTCATGGGCTGAGTTAAAAGGGACAGATTTCTCATTGTCAGTGGCAACACAGGCTCTACTTGGGGAAAATTAATTTAAAATATTACTACCAGATTTTCTATAGCAATCTTGTTCTAACTAAACCGCTCTCCACATCATTTAGAAGAAAAGAAAAATATTCCTTCTTGGGAGCTTATGCCCAGCTGCATGTCTAGAAATCTTTGTCAAAATAGTTACTTTCAGAATACATTCCTCCATTGTGCAAGATACTTTCTTCAAAAAGAAAGGACAAAGAAATTTCAGACTGTAAATATTTTTTGTCCTTTTCTTTACACTCTTTTGAAGTGAAGGCAGTATGATATATTGACAAAAGGTTTTTTTATGGTCCGATTTACTTATTTCTGACTTAATTCTCTTACAATACAATAAGTTACTGAGGTTTGTCCAGGACAAGCTGAAAAATCAGTTTTAAAGCAGACTTGTTTATTTTGTAAAAATTTTAAGTCCTAACGGAATAGGATTTAGAGTCAGTTGTGAAATCATAGCAAATTCACAAAACCTGGAGACATTTTCCACAAAGATCCCTCTGTTTAGGAAGTACAAGGTTGTTCCTTCTCATTCCCCACCCACAGCACCTGACTACACCTTTAAAAAAGTCATTAAGTTGGACTGGGTAGGAGAGCAGCTTCAGGATGTTAAGCACCAGCAGCTCTTACTGTCATGGGTGCACTTGATTCACATTTTCAATAATTCAGTGCCTCTTACTCACACACCCTCAAAGACTGGGAAGAAAGGAAAAACAGGACAAGAAAGGAATTTTTATAAGATTCTCTCAGGCCACCTGCATTTACTGATACCTACCCTACTCATCGTTGCTTTTTGTGACTTGTATATAGCATCACATTTACCCTGGCAATATTTCTATGAGCAAGGAAAATGTTGCTTCTCCTTTCATGCAAATGGAGAACTGATAGTGAGCAAAAGTAAGTGACTTGAACCCCTATCTCCAGAGTCCTTGTTATGTTCTTGGATGCAATCATCTGTTATATTTTTCACCTGCCAGCAAGTGGAAAATAACAACTCTCTCAACTCTGATTCTCAACCAGAATTATTCACCCTTCACAAAAATGCACAGCAGGCTCAACCAAACAAACCCCTACTGACATGGAGAGCAAGTTGCTGTTTTTCCTTTCTTATCAGTTTCTCTGCACTCAAAAACAGAATCAGCATAAAGCCCATACTTCTAAAGCAGGTGAGAACAGAGTAACAGAAACAGAAGTGTTAACTATTGTCTATGTACTTAGGGTAACTAACAATTATTATGCATAATGCTGTTTCCATATATCAAAGGCCAAATCAGTACCATATTTTAAGATAAATGTAAATAGAAATCAGATTTATGTTTGTGTTTGTGGTGCTATATAAGGAAAAAATTCTTCGTGTTTCATGCCAAGGAAAGGTTGATAGATGAACAGATGGAGAAAATAGTCTTCTGTGTCTCTTGTCAGCTGTATCCCATTATCAGAATGGCACTGCATAATGGAATAAACAGATTAATATGTTTTTGTTGTTGTTGTCTTCTAAATGGTAAATGTCTTATAAATGTCCAACTGTGCAACAAAAATGATATGTTTCTCTTTGTACCACGTATTTCAGAGGCATTTTCCTCAATTCCTAAATCCCCATGGACAGGTAGGTAGACTTTGCATTACTGGAGACTGTAACTACGTACCACACACACTGGGTGGTGAATGATACGTGGACATCTCATATAACATCAAAATTGTTTTGTCACCCTAAGCTGGTTTATGTATGCCTGACAGGCAATTATTCAGTTATGTTCAGGCTTTCTGATAAGAGGCTGGCACTGAATGACTTAATTAACATAATTATTTATATGAATTTTAAAAATATCACTGCAATCAAGAAGGTACACAGTCTGTACATTTGGTATTCATGTAGTCTTGGAAAGTGTTGATTAAACAACATGAATTTATACCTGAATTTATAAAGGAAGGAGGTTAAGCTTCAAGTTACCCCACAAAGATGTCACTTGGATGCAAGTGTTGAGCAGTTCTTTGACAATAACGAACATTTTTAATAAACATAATTTCAGCACAAATGTGCAGAGGAAGAACAAACAAGTGGTTAGAGTACTAGATTAGGTCATGCATGCTTCAACTCCCATCCAGAGTGTTCTCAAATAACCTCAGGCAAATCACTTATGGCTAGATGCACAAATCATTTCAGTTTCCCATGTGTCTTGGGTAGCCACCCAGCTGCCAGAAAATCAGAGCATTAAATCTCCCGTCCTTCCAGTAAGCACCACTCTAAGGTAAGACAGAACACATTCCAAGGGAAAGGAGGATAACCAAAGAAAACACTTCTGATTGTTGTCCCTCCCTTTCTTCATTCCAGGTGCTTTCACTTGCTTGCTTCCATCTCTAAATGTTCAGTCTGGTAAGCATATGAAGCATTCATCAATTGCTGAGTTAACAGAATGAGACACAAGCAGATCTGAAAGTGCAGGCTGTGTGGGGAAAAGGAGGAGACACGGAAAGAAATATCATTTACTCCAGATATGTGTATAGTATCCATAGAGATCATCTAGGATATCCTACTTGGACTTCAGATGCTTTTGCAGTACGAAAAGTCTCCTGTGTAACCCTTTCATTTGCTCAAGCAGTCGCTCCACATGCCTGAGTAGTGTCCAGAGCCCAGAGAGCAGCCTGATCAATGTGCCACTAAGGATGCACAGGCAGTTGTCCAAGCTGTTCCAAGCAAGTCAAAATAGGGACCCAAGGTGAAAAACTGCCTTAGGTTACTTCACAGAGTTTGAAAGTACCAACTCTGTACACACACCATACAGGAGAATGATGACAAAATGATGGAACCCCTCATCGTACAGAAGCGTAGTTAATTTTGTCAGAAAAGAAGCAAACTACCAATCTGAAAGCAAGGGAAATAGTTATCCTTTTCTAAATGGACAAAAAGTACACAATCCAAAGTAATGACAGAAAACATGATGTTAGAGAAACTTTCAGGCAGAAGTAAATGCACTGAACTCTGCCTTTCATTGTTCCTATCTACACTAAAGAGTAACTGAATTGCATTAAAATTTTAGAAAAAAAAATGCATTTTATTATATTACTTTGGATGTGGAACTTATAATACACTGTGAGTATTGTCAAGCCATTAGAGTAAAAAAAAACGTAATGCTGAAATTGAGAATATTCAAAGAATCAGATGAAACAACATGATTAGCTGCAACAGACAGTTTATCATTTATTGACAATACCATCATATCACATTCACAAACTGAATACTAACATGTGAGATGTGCTGATTGCAGACATTCTCTTGAAGACACTACTTTGAACTATACTTCAGACAGAGTCTAGATTTAGAAATTGTATATAAAAATTTAGTCACAAGAAATGAAAACTCCGTCTAGTGTTAAAAAATCTGTTGACAGAACTGTAAAATCTACTTCTGAAGACAAGACTCCAGTCAGAATACACATAACTCAGAGTTCCAATATAAGAGGTATTTCTTTCTTAGATGAGACTTAAAAGAACAGGGACAATAAAAAAAGTGTTGTAGTAAATACATATTTTAAAGGAAAATATGATTTAAATATTGATAGTCTGTGAAAAGGTTGACCCTCTGCCCCCATTACCCTTTTCATCAGCCCTGAAGTTTGTGTCACTGTACTGTAAATCATACCAGCTCAGCAGTTTTTCTGAAACTTAATCTAAGGGGTAGGAAGAATTTTTTTTTTAAATCAAATGTGTGAGGTGACCTGACTGACAATGTGGCCATGAAAACTCCAGGGAGCTGGTTCAGGAGAGCCTACAGGATCATGTGGGATTAGGGAGAGGGAGAGGAGGAGCAGAGAAAATCAACCTACAATAGCAGCACCATCAGTCATGAAAGGACTCCTTGAATTCCTTCCCAGAGCTGTGTGACAGTCAATGGAAGAAATACAGTAGAACCATGTGGTACTCCAGTGCTACGATGATAAGGGACTAATACTTGAATAAAAAGGTGAAAATATTGTCATTGAGTCAGCCACAAAAGTAATTTGGCCTGCTATTTTTTCTATGATGGAAATCATCAGCAGTGCTTAAGAGAGGAAGGTAAGAAGAAATAGGAAAAGGATAAAGTGACCCTCCCCTGCAACTCAGTTTTAATTTCTGTAATTTGTGATTGCAGCTGGATCACAATATTTAACAACCTCAAACAGACAAAGCTATTTCTCTTGAACTTGTCTTATTTATTCCAATTCGTATTTTTGGTATCCAAAATGCATTGTAGCAAGGAGCTCCATAATTCAATTGTTTCTTGTATGAAAAAGCAGTCTTTTTTTTCATTAAAAATCAATTTAAAAGGCATCGATTTAAAAAGATGCCTTATTTCTAGTACAAGAGGTAGTATAAGGGAGAATAAACTTCCCCTTTTTCATGCTATTCTTGGATTATATTAAGTTTACTGGATAACAAACTAGTTGGATTCAATAACATTAATTGACTTCCATTTAAAACAATTAATTATTACACCTTAAAATTAAAAGATTAACCTTTTTTATCTGCCAGCTAATCCCATAAGATCTTTCCCACAAACCCACAATATGGAGCAAATACTTGCATTGAAGTGTCGCCTGTGCTGTTCTGCTAAGACTAATACTGTTTTCATCAGGCTCAACCTATACCATCAAAGTCTTAAGCCAATGGATTCCATGCTATCTAAATAGTTTTCATTAAAATAGCCCTATTAATCAAGATTTATTTTAATGAAACAAGTGCAGACAACACAACCCAAGAACACGGGTAATTTGCTGTTGCATAATCTGCCACACTCGACAATCTGCTGTGAGGGAGCTGTGGCCAAAGGGACAACCCCAAGGAGCATACTGTAAATGGACCCGGAAGAAGTTATCCTAGCTCAATTAGTCTTCAAAATTGGCTGTAAAGATCTTCTTAAGAAATAACCCCATTAACTGAAGTCAATCATGTAACATTGCTGAGAGGCACTACAGGATTTACAGTGGGAGACTTACCCGAGCAGGCATAGTGTTTGTAAGGCCTTTTCACCTGTGGATTTGCTGTTTTCTAGGACTCTTCTAATGCACAAACAGCTTGCAAAAACTATATAGTGCCAATCAAGCAAGTCAATATTGTAGTTAAGAAAGGTATGAGTATCACCTGGTCAGCTTCATGGTTTTTATTATGGATTTCCTCTTATGAAACCCATGCAAAAGCAATGTGTACGTATTCAGTAAACTGTATCTGAGATGTTCACAGTTTCCTTGTATTTTGGAGGTAGTAATCCTGCTCATGTGATTATAAGAACCCCTCTAATGAGTTATACTGACACTCCAAGCCAGAGCTGGGCTAAACATTTCTGATGGGTTTCTTCCACCTCAGTATATTCTAGAGTTTTATGAATTCATTATGGTTTTCTGCCTTTGGCAGTGGCTGACAGTGAATTCAATGTCTCCTGTGCCCTGCAGCATCAAATTCTATTGCTTAAATAATCATCTTCTTTCACTATTTTCAACTGCCAATATATTGAAAAAAGACACTAAAAAAATTATCCACATTCACCTTTCTCATGCCACTCACAGTTTTCATACCTCCCTTAGAACACATCTTTTCTGGAAAGCACAGTCCTAACCAGCACAGACCCCCTCTGGCAGAAGCATTTCCTCCTGCTGTCACCTTGTCTGTATCTGTTCCTGTCTCTCAGGCAAGGTTTGGCATCCAGGTCTTTCACCGGATGATGAGGTTAAGCTGTTCAGCTTCCAGAGAAAGCTCACAGCTCCACTTTCTAACATAGAAGGGAATTCTCTGGCAAAGGAGAAACTTATCACTCTCTAGCCAGCTGGCTACTTAAAAGCTTTGTGCTTCCCCTTTTCACTCCTGCCCAACATAAATCTTCAGCCATGGGTAACTTTGAAATCTTTCCTTACATGAAAATGAGGAGGCGATGGATGAGCCTTGGAAGAGGGCATTCCACTTGGTTACAGCCAAAAGACATCTGAGAATGTGGAGTGAGGTGGTGTGCTAACATTAATTTTTGCAATGGAGAGGCATTAAACACACATTTTCCAGGTTCAGACAGCTATATTACTCTGCTTTGGGTTTTGTTGTGTTTTTTTTCTTTTCCCTGAAATAGTTTGTATTTCTTTCCAGGTTTTTTTAGTTTCAACACAGCTTTTCAAATAGTTCAGTGTGGTTTAGTAAAGTAAATTGAAGTCCGTAGTGTAGCAAAATCTTGTTTGTATATTTACTTAAGAACTATTTACATGACATAAGGATTTTAAGGAATAAAGAAGTTAGTCCAACTGAATGAGATTGATTTTTCTTCTCCTTAATTTTTCGGGTTTTTTGGGGTTTTTTGAACAAGGAGAAAACAAAAAACAAATATAGGTTGTTCAGTACAAAGGCTCCCTGAACTTTTTGTGCCCCAAACTTTTAAACAACGTGAAAACAAGCAAAAAATGAAACAGAATTATGAATAAGGAATTGTTTGTCAAGCATACAATATTATTATGTCAATTGCTCTCACTGGAAAGAAAAAAATGTCACTGAATCCTTGCCTATACTTTTTATCTCTTGACCACAATCACCAGCATTAATATAAAAGAACCATAAAATCAGGTTTATTCATGTTTTTAACTAGAAATGAAACTTCAAACTTTTTTTCTGCTCAGAAGAAAATATATCCTTATTTCACTGCCTATTCATGGTGCTATTAATTTAACAGGAAACAGCATTTTCCTATTTTAGCTGACAACCAGAAAAAAAAAAGGCTGTTTTGAAGACCTTGGCCCTTAGAGCTGGATAAGATATAGAAATCATTTCAGCTGTGCCCAGCTTCAAGAAATTACTCATGAAAGCTTGGAATTATGTCAGTGTTTCCATATCAAAGATAACATCACTAGAGTAATAAAGTGAATTGAGTGATAGTACCTTAAGGTAAATAATTATGCTTCATTTCTTGCTTCATCTTTCATATGCAATATTTGAAATAATTTGTAATGTAAGAGGGAGGTGGAAAATGGTCATGAAGGAAAAATCTTGAATATCAGAAGAATATACATAAAGTCATATCCACACATCTAAAACATGAAAGGAGAATAAAACCTTGAACATCATTAATTCAAAGCCTGGATTTCCGTAAAATGATGACAGATTGCTGTTTAAAGCCACAATGTTCTCCAGCAGTGAAGGTGTCTTGGAGACCTGCTGTTTCTAAAATTTCCAGATTTTTGACAACTGTGTGAAAGAGCATTTACTAAACTCATTAGTTTTACTAAGTGTTTTTAACAAATCTAATGCTCAACTATTTTTAAAATGTAGCTTTGAGAGTGACCGTTAATCTCCCATGGGAAATTAGAAAATGGAGAAGTTATTGGAGGAGGAGATCCAACAAAATTACAATCACGACAAGCTTGAATTACACCATGTAATTGAATCTATTCAGAAGCCAAAAATCAATGCAGTCAGCCAGAAGTATACCAAATGTGACATTCATTTTTTCTGCTTTATCAAGCTTAATTGATGTCTTAGGAACTAAATAAGAGTAATAGGCAGCCTTATGGTAGAAGCCTCCAGAGATATTTCAAGAGGCTATTCATAAAGGCTGCAAATAATTCATAGATTTCACTGTCAGTTGATGGGGTGATAGAATAACTATGTTGCTTTTAAATACCACATGCCCTGGTATTAATTTCACCCCCATCTCTCCAGGCTTCCTGCTGAGAGAGGTAACAGGCACAAATCCATCTCGCTGGCATATCCTGAATTAGAGAAGCTCTTGACTTGTCAGTATCGTTTTGGGCAGAAAGTTAACATGTCATGGCTAACAAGCTAACACTAGTGACATTTCTTGGCATTGCCATGAACAGTTTGTCACAATGCATATGCATATATAAAAATACACAAACATATTACAGAATTCAATAAAGGAGAATGCATAGTAACTTCGTAACATGGGGAATGCTTCAGAATAATGCTTTATGCCCCTGTCTCTCTGATCATATCTAAAGTGATTCAGTAAGGCCTAAACTACAGTGATACAAGAAACACCAAGATGATCACAATACAGTGTTGATGAATCTGAAATTTACCCCCAAAAAAACGAGCAATATAGAATGATGTCCTGAAAGTATACTGAAAAATGATGCTCTACTTCTTGATTCTTTAATTATAATTTAATATAAGTACTGCAGAAAGTAGCTGTGATAAACAAATCTTATTCTAAGAGTACTACTAAGTAGTAAGAGTCTTCCAAGAATGTTACAAATATCTCTTGGATATTTGGTCTGAGAGTTTCAAAGGATATATGGAAATGAGATGACTAAATTTCATCTTCTCTCTCAGAATTTTCTGTCATTTCCTGAAATCAATGCTCTCGCCTTGCCAAGAGGGGAGATGCAAAGTAATGATGCAAAACTTTCAGACATACTAGAATTTATATTAGAGGGGAAAAAATATTTGTCCTTCTTCACAGGTTTATAAGAGTCCATCTACATGGCTAAGAAATCAGACAAGTTCTGTTGTGTTTATGGTGCCTTTTAAAGTAGACTCTAATTTCAGCATATTTGTTATCAGTATCATTTTCATATACAGAAAACTCGAGCTATCTGAAAATGAATTGAGTAGCAGTGTATCCAAACTGATGGCCAACAGAAGTGTTTACCCTGATGAGGATTTCTTTACATTTGAACTGTCTACAACTCACTGCAGTAAGCCTGTCAGAGTTGAAGGAATGTTTGGACAATGCTCTCAGGTACCTGGTGTGATTCTTGGGATGGTTGTTCTCTATAGGGCCAGAAGTTGGACTTTGATGATCCTTGTGGGTCCCTTCCAACTCAGGACGTTCTATGATTCTATGATTCTGCACACACACACACCCATACACACACACATATACCTCAGAAGGGACAATCTTATGTCAAAATAAATAACAGAAACACTTTGACTTTTCCTTATCTTCTGCTGCTCTTTGGACCAAAGTATATGTAGAACACTTGCTAACATAAACAGTTCAGAGGACTTAGAATTACATTTCTGGAGAAATTTTTAATAACAAAAAATAATTTGTGCGGTTCTGTTCCACTGCAAATTGTACTGAAATTATCAAGGATAACAAGAGGCACATGTACTTAAAAGCACTGGACCAGACAGGGCAGGGTCAGTAAAGCAGCCCAATTCCAAACAGCTTGCATAACATATAATAAAGACACATATGCCGCCAAGTTGTAGGGTTTAAAAAAAACCCCCATATTTCTGAAATATGTGAAAATCTCATAGTTTGTCATGCAAATAGATTTCAATCTAGATTTTTTCATTAATGACAGATTCACAGAATCACAGAAGGATTAGGGTTGGAAGACACCACTGGAAGTTATCTGCTTCAACCTACTTTTTTAAGCAGGGTCCTCTACAGCACATTACTCAGGACTGTGTTCAAATGACTTTTGAATATTCTCTAGGGAATGAGATTCCACCACCTCTCTGAGCAACCTGCTTCAGTGCTCAGTCACACATGTAATGAAGTTCTTCCTCACGTTCAGGTGAAACTTCCTGTGTTCCAGTTTTTGCCCATTACATCTCATCTTGTTGCTTGGCACCACTGAGAAAAGCCTGGAGCCATCTTCTTGACACCCTCCCTGCAGATATTTGTACACATTGATAAAGATCCTCTCAGTCTTCTCCAGGCTAAGCAGGCCCAACTCTCTAAGTCTTTCCTCATAAGAGAGATGCTCCAGTGCTTCAATCATCTTTGTAGCCCTTTGCTGGACCTGCTCCAGAACCTCCATGTCCCTGTTTTACCGGGAAGCCCAGAACAGGACCCAGCACTGCAGCTGAGGCTTCACCAGGGAACCAGAGGGGAGGGATCACTTCCTTCTGCCTGCCAGCAATGCTCTTTCTAATGCACCCCAGCATACCATTGGCCTTCTTGGCCACAAGAGCACTGCTGGCTCAGGGACAGCTTGTTTTTCACCAGGACCCCCGTAAGAAATATTCTGCATTGTTCACATTTATCAGCTCCCTAGACAGAAATAGCCAGAAAATATTTCTGGATGCTGGAAGTTTAATACCTTAATCATATTACTCAGTCACCAAACCCAATTTAAGAAAGTAACACCTACCTATATTTCTGTTACTTTACCAGCTTTGGTTAGAAAATGACTTGTACTTGCATTAATTCATTTAAGCAATTACTCTTATTTGTGAAGAAAATTTTAGCTCAGTCTTTGAGAGCTATGCAGGCTTAGATTTAAAATCTAGCAATTGCCAAGACCACCTGTTCATATCTCCTCTCCTGCAGCATAATCTTATCTTCTGTGAAATATGTTACTGCATTTTCTCCCTAGGCATGATCTAGATTAGCTAATTCCAGTTAGCCCCAGATATTGCTATTCCTGTCATTTCCACTGCATGACAATCAGCTAAAATATCATCCACCATCTCAATCAACTTTACAGCATGGCAGATGAATGTTAATTAGTCATTACTTTTGCTCAAAGGAAGAGGGGTTGATGAATCAAACTTCAAGCTATCAACATCTAAACACACAAAATCTCTTGAATAAGTAACACTGCAAAATGTTACAAAGAAACAAACTGACAACAAGAGACAGATCCTTCCAAGAAACCTTTAATTTTGTGTCCCATAATTTTTGCATATACAAAACAGCATGGAAGACGTTAATTACACTTTTATTAGTACACCAATAGAGTTCAATAAAAATCAGTGCAGCGACATTCCCCCATGTGCCCCAGCACCCTGACTCAGTGAAGATTTCACTCATACCAAATTGAAAGCAATCAGTTGCATGGCCTGTACTGAGGCTAATTAGCCTCTTTGAGAAGTGTGTCATTCTGCCTTGGGCTATGCAATCGTGTCTCAATCACCTTCACCATCTGAGCTGAGCTTCTCAGAGTACTGCATAACTCTGAAGTACCAGCTGCAGCCTGTACAGGCTACACAGGTTTTCTCTATTAGCACTCCATAAGAGAATTTGGTTGGATCAGGACCTGGAAGTGCATAACATCTGAGAGATATACTCCCACTCCTGAAACTCTCAGTCTGTCTCATAAATGTGAACTTTGGAGATGCCTGAGAACAGTTTGTACAGTTGAAGAAAGAATTTCAAGGGACTTAGTGCTAGTGAAAGACTGAAGACTCACTCAACCTTCTTATACCTCCTCTTCCTTCTGATGTTCCTTAGTCTCCACGATGCCTCATTTTTACGAGACTGCCAAGGGCACAGCATGTATAAAGAGGAATTTTTATGCCAGGGTCCTTGCAAGCAGCAGACAAGCTTTAGCCAACTTACCCCACATTTCCTTTTCAAAAAATATCTGTAATTTGCAATCACTTTGTTGTACATATAATGTCACATTAAAGCTCCTTTACTGGCTTCTGGACAAGAAGAGAAAGAAAAAGCAACCCACACAAAAGAGACTTTCACTGCAAATCAGATACAAGTCCAAGCTATTTTAAAATATAAAATTAATTTTCTTTTCATTCTTTTTTTTTCCTCTCTCCAATTAGCAGCTAATCTCATCCATATAGTTGCAGGCTCCAAACTGGTAAATGTTGTGATTCACTAAGAAGTAGTTGGAAAGTTTTTTTCTTATAATTACAAGATATAATTACTTTGGAGCTTTTTTAGAAACTTCCATGATTAGCAAAGCTTTTGGTAATTGTAGACATAGCATTTATATTTTTAATAAGCAGAAAACTTTTATGTTCAAATAAAAGAATTAAATCCACAAAACCCAGGCAATTTATGGCTTAGAAGCCCCTGGAGTACATTTGAGAGATACAAAAGCAAGACTTCAGGACCATCAGCTTTTTAAAATTGAAAATAGGCAATGATATTTTGGTTATTAGCATCAAACTGCATTACATACATGCAGGAAAGGAAGATATTTCCTGTGAGAAAATAAAATAAAATATAGAAAGACTCAAAAGGTCTTTCTTGAAAGAAAGGTTAAAACTTTATATGATTCCTTGCCTTGAACTCCAAGAAGAGAAATAGAAAAATACCCCTTTTCTCCCCCAGCAAGGAGCTGAGGAGCAGCAGCAGGATAAGGCTAAAAGGAGGACATGCTGGAGTGCAGTCTGTGGCCTAAGGCTAGACATATATTAGGGAGAGAAAAAATTTTGGGGTGTGGGAGCTCAGCTTTCTCCATTAGTAGCTCACTGGCATTTCCCCTAGCATGCATTTTGGCAGTGACAATCCATGAGCACAGGCCAGCAGTTAGCACAGGTCAGGAGCAGTTCTTGACAGGCATCTTGCCTTCAGCAGCCCTGATGTGTAAGGCAAAAACCCTCCTGTACCCATGCAAACAGCTCTGTGGTAGCTGTCCCCAGTGGCAGCTGGGGTTTCCAGGAACACTCCCCTCACTGTGACAGACAGTCCCCGTGCTGAGCACAGCAGCTGTGCAGGGACAGCAACACTGTGCAACATCCACACTGCATTTCAGCATACTCTGAAGAGACCTCCAAACCAATGCTGACCTGATCCTAAAAGCCAATTCACTACATCAAAGTGACATGCAGATACAAAAGGTGGCAACAGAGCTCCTCCCTAAGCTAGTTAATGATTCCTCTTGGAATTTCACCTCAGCTCAGAAATGAATCCACACGGCCATATTACTTCAGGATTTGAGCTGGCTCAAGGGAAGAGGTAAAATGCAGATCTACAGAAGATTTGAGCGCTGAAAAGTCCAGAGCTAGGTAGTTCAGCTGAATGTACAAAAGTGCTACAAAATATCGTACGTTGAAATAAAAGACATTGAATGCCAGCGTACAGGCAGCACTTCTAGGAGTAGCCACTCCATCTTGTCACTTACCTAAAAACTATCATGCAGATTTTCTTTCTGAAGCAAATGGAAAATTATGGAGTAGAAAACTACAAAAGAAAATAATACCATTATATGAAATTCTGCTGGCTTACAGGGCAATTTGTCTTGGCAACAAAACCTAAACTAATTCGTGTCGGGTTTGTGAGTTTTTCAGTCTTCTGTTTGCTGCTTGGACAAAAGAGGAAGCAGACAACAGGGTGAAACGATTCACAGTCTGCACCTAGACTACATAGAATCATTTAGGTTGGAAAAGACCTTTGGATTCATTAAGTCCAGTAATTAACATAGCCCTGAAAAGCCCAATGCTAAACCATGTCCCCAAGTGCCACATCTACATGTTTTTTAGAATCTTCCAGGGATAATGAAACAACCACTTAACCAGACAGACTGTGCCAATGTTTGACAGCTCTTTCCATGAAGAATTTTTTTCTTAATATGCAACCTAACCTGACCCCAGCACAATTTAAGGCCATTTAATCTTGTGCTGTCACTTGCTGCCTGGGGAAAGAGGCCAGCACACACCTTGTCATAACCTTCTTCCAGGAAGTTGTCAAGAGCAAAAGGACCCACCTGAGATGCCTTTTCTCCAGGCTAAACAACCTCAGCTCCCTCAACTGCTCCTCATCAGACTTGTGCTCCCGAGCCTTCACCAGCTTCATTATTCTTCTCTGTCCTTCCTGTAGTGAGGGTCCCAGAATTCAACACAGGACTCGAAGTGTGGCCTCGCCAGTGCCAAGCACAGGAAGACAATCACTGCTCTGGTCCTGCTGGCCACACTATTGCTCATACAGGCCAGGAAGTCATTGGCCTTCTTGGTGACCTGGGCAAACTGCAATCTCACATTCGGCCATCTGTCAAACAGTATTCTCATTTTTTTCCCCACCTGGTAACTTTCAAGTCATCCCCAAATGTGTAGGATTGTGGGGACCATGTCACGTGTTGAAGTGTACTACAGGAGAATCTAACAACTGCCAATAGCTGGCTTTCAATTTAATTAGCAACCTGAATACTTCTTGATTGCATAGATTTTATTTCAGTGCAGCAAATTACAATTTTACTATTGAGTTATATGAGGTGGATTCCCTCAAGGTAATCAGATAATATCAAACGTGTGTCATTGCCTTTGCATGAGTATGTTTGTCCACAGTTACGTATCTCCTCTGTAAAACTAAGTGACATCCCAGAATCGAGAAATAAAAATGGTAAACTTTAACTTCAGTGTGCTTTGCATAACCCAGAAAAGAAAATTACAGACTCAGAAGGGAATAGAAACAGTGAGAAAAACCTAAAAAGACATTTTTGAAGTTAGTTTCTCAGAAGAAATAAAGAGAAAGATAACGAGAAAACACCTAGATATATGATCCAGCCTGTCTAGAAAGAGCATGTTAATGGTCTACATTTGCATCAGACATTTGCAGAGAAATAAACGTAGATGAATAAAACAAGAATTTATTACTGTGGTTTTTTTTTTTTATTCTCCATCTTGACACAACAGGGAACTGAAATGTTATAAAATGCTTTACCTTCTTTCTCTCTATCTTTTTGGATAACTGTTCTTGGCAAAAGTTTCTGTGAGTTTTATGCATGATAGAGGCTGAGTGTGTCTGAAATTGATAAAGGTTCTACAGTAATTTATACTTGCAAGACAGGTTGTCTGTGAATATATTTTAAAGCAAATCTTATCAACAAAATGTCAGTGGTGTCCTGGTGTTATTCTGTACAGCCACAGCATATTCACTGCAGCGCCAGAAAGATACTCGCCAGGGATTCAAACTTTAAGCAGAGACAGGGAAAAGAAATATGAACATTCTACAGAGTCAGATAAACAAAGTTACTTCCCTGGACATTGTAGATTTAAATAAAATTTGGAACTGAAGTTTTCATTTAGATATTGTCAGACAAAGACCAAATAATTAAATAAATAAATAATATTTTTAAAATCTTCAGCATGCTGTTGTGTACATAAGTTGCAAATTGCAGTGGTATTCCTACAAAATAAATACCTTCTTGCTTCTGCCTTATTTTAGATACATCCTCTTTTCTTGCAGAAAAATTGTCTGTACAACAGAAATATGTATTTCAGCAGGGGACAGTTGACATGCTGCTAGTAATAAGAACAGAATAGAAGATTGTTACCTAATTTTTAAATCGTTCTAGAATATTTCTGTGAGAGAGGGCTACGTTGGAATGCAGCTAAGATTAACAACTATGCTGTAGGAGGAAAAATGTGACTACCCTCATTATTTTTAGCTAATATATAACACATCAATCAATCACTAGTCTGTTGCTGGGGGCGATATTATCTCTAGACTTGTCACTTATCCACTGGGTTTTATTTTAAAACTGTTTTAAGTCTAAGAGAAGGACTTATTAAGAAATGAATGTATTTTGCATCTTCTGCTATGACTCCCTGAATGCTCTAAGCAAGTAAAAGACTGCTGTTGACATTTTTCATGGGGAACTTTTAGAGCATGACTTAATATGACAAAGCAATAGAAAACTTCTTATTTCAAGATCACCTGTTTAAGTGCAGTACATTTGAAGTTACCTAAAATAAACCCCAGCAGTCATTTTTGAGAAAAAAATTTTTACACTTGCCTGCATCAAGGGCAAATGACATTATAAGTCCATTTTCTGGTTAACTCAAGTATCTGGACTTATGAGTCTCACTCAAGAGTAGATGCTGAAGATCAGAGAATGGATGGGGGTAAAAATAAAAAAGGAGAAACATTGGAATGAAATAAAATGAACATCCACAGATGTCTGAGACACACTAGTGTTTTGGACAGAAACTTTGCAAAATGTCTAAACAAGGGCTATATTGTGCCTGTGCTGTTTACTGTGTGTCTGTCTCCTCAAGATCTGTCCTCTTCCAATGTCCATAAAACCAGCATTTCTCCACCAAATGCTATTGAAAATCCCTACTGAACCTGTTCTCCCGGGGTTCACAGAACACAAAAAGTTTACTTAAATTTTCACTTCCCATAGCTAATTTCTTAGAATATCTTCTCCAGGAGATCAATTTTGAGACCTCCGCAACAAAGGATGAGGAAGGTTAGGACTGAAGCTGGTCCACCATAACAGACTGTGCTAATTACAAAGCTATGGGAGGTAACTTCATTTTATTGTTTTTGTGGGTAACTATGGTACTGTGAGCAAGAAGTACAGAAGCCACACAGGCCAAAGGAGAGCAGATGTTAGCAGTTCTGCTTGTCCAATGGGAAAGATGCTGTCTTGAGTGGCTGCTCTCAGAATGATTCCTGGTTTGTTTTTGTTCCTTCATCCAATAAGTAGCAAATAAAAACTCTATCAGCATCCCAGGAAGCAGAATACCACTTACTGGGCAAGTGCTTCTATCAGGCAAATGTGCAAAAAACAGAACTCTGGCTTCCAGCTTTGGGGAGTGCAGTCCCTGCAGGAGACTGCATTTCAGAAATGCTCTGCTCTTCCACATTTCCTTATTGATTGGTTTGGGCATTCCAGCACTTAGTGTACTGGAAGCTGTCAATCTCACCTTGCTCCACACTGAAATTAGCTTTGCAAATTCTGGTTTTGGAGACAGGCTCTTAGGCTGAGGCTTTTGTATGCCACATGTCACAACACTTGACTTCTTTCATTTGAGCAAGATTTAAATTGTACTCTTGTTACTCCACAGTTTTTTCCTCAAACTCACATATACAACTTTAGACAGAAAAACTCGTTCTATAATCTGTTTTTAAAGGTTTTTTTTTCACCGTTTGAGGTCATGTCCTAGAGAAACTGCAATTCAGTTAAAAATACACAGCTATACACATGTATGCAGAAAGTCCCTATCTTGACTGAGTTATTTAAAATATTAATACAATAAACACAGAACATTAAAAATGAAGCCAGCATCATTTGGGGCTCTCTTTGCATATTTTATAGCTAGATACATACTTCTCTCAGGCAAGACCGTCTAAAATTCATTAAAATCCTCATTGACTTGCAGGAACTGTTTCACTCTTAGGACATCATATAAACAAAGAAAAACACCCACACCAGATTATTTAACACACCATAGAAGAGGAATGTCTCCCAGCATGAAATGTTTCTCATCTGAGTTACCATATGCCTCCTACTCTTTATTCCATTCCTCCATCTCCTCTAGCATAAACATTTCCATCCATTAACAACCTTTCAAATTCTTTACACTTTAAATATTGTATAGCAACACATGTAAACAGAAATTTATGTTACTTTTATTGCACTCTTGGTACAAATTCACAGCACCTGACAGCAAAATCTCAGCTCAGTGTAGGAAATACATACCTGCTCAGCTGCAAAATTTTATATGCAATAAATCCTGTCAAATGCTATATAAACCTCTACATTAAGGTAGCAATATTATGCTAGAGCATTTCCTCTGATTTCTCTTTCTAATTTCCTTCAAAGCCTCTCTGATATTTAAAGAAAAGAAAAAAAGTCAGGTGTAGAAAGAAACTGTATTAACTACCTACTATCTTAAATGCAAAATAGAGCAGCTACAGAACATTCCTGGGCTTGACAGGCTGGAGCCTAGCCAATAAAATGAATGAAGTCCCATTAAAGTCAATGTGCCCGATTCCTTCCCAGTACCTAAGTAATGGAGAGAAAATAGGCAAACTGCTGTTTCAGAAGCCTCTTAAGGAGGCACTAAAAACCTGAATCTGTGTCAAGAGTACAGAGCGTCTGATGTAAGGGGGTTTTTGAAAGGACAGTTAGTTTTCATGAGAAGATTTCTTTTTCTGATAAATATTTTTTATATTCCTTTTCTCAAGGATTAAACTCAATCCACCACAAACCCTAAACTTTTACTTCTGATTTGTTAAAGTCCAGTCACAGTGCAACTGATCCAGAAATTGTTTTTGTGTCAGTTCAGCATCAAGCAGTATTTCCTCTGCCAATGACAATGAAGTCAGTGCAAGGTGTGGGGTAGACCCTAGAGGATAAGCTCTCCATCACGGATTTCTGAAGATGATGCTATCTGGTTCATGTCAAATGAGCCATCATGCAGAAATCTGTCTACACAGAGACAAGGAGCCTTGAAGTTAGCACCTCTCATGAGAAAGTGAAGCTTAATATTGTGACTATCAGGCAGTTTAACAAGAAAGCAAGATTCAATGCATTTTGAGAATGCAAAATATTTTAACTTTTTCAAGTGAATGATTGTTCCGACATTTTTGAGTCAGAGTTATTGTGTGAAATCTTTCATTGTGTTTATATAATCACAATAACTTTTCATGCAAAAATACAATGAAAAAATGCATTTCTTTTAAATTCAAATTTGCTTCAGGCTGGTACCTCCAGATCATGCTCAGATTTGAGCATAAGATATTTAGAAATCTGTGCCGTCTCACAGGCCTGATGTTCTGAAAGTGCAAAGGTTGTGATTTTTTTTTTTAAATGCCAAAATTAAATTTTGGATTGCATCTCTGAATTAGTCACTAAAAGCTCTGCATAAGTCTTGGCGTTCATATTGAAATGTGCTGTGTAAAACTCTGCATGCTTCTATTGACCTTGTTGATTATACTGNAAAAAAAAAAAAAAGAATGTTTCTACTAAATTGGTAATTCATAAAAGATGAATATTTTTTTATAAAACTTTTGGTTTCCTAGGTTATAAATGGGTATAATTAAATTTAAAGTCCAGACTTTAAACAATAATTGGATCTGTAAACCTGTAATTTCCATTAAATTTTGATTCACATTTCCTTAAAACACTTTCACCATGATTTAAAGACTCATTTTATTTTCAATTTCCACAAGTCCCCAGCGAATTTTTATCAACTAGCATAACAAAGAGCTCACAAAAATATAAATTAAAAATATCTTAAGAGGAAAGTCTCACTTACTCAAAGATCAGAAAGTAAGCACCAGACACTTTTCACTGTCTAAAATAAAATACTGAGATTCTGAATATTTCAACTGCTGTTTTCATCAGGATTTCTCAGTTTTGAACAGGTTTTATCCTGAAGCAGCTGTAGTCCTATCCTGTGTTAAATACAGCAGCACAAAGCAGTGGTGCATTTTCTCTTGAGCCTGCGGTATAAGCAGAAACACAAAAACGAAACTCAAAACCAATCACGATAAAATGTCATAAGACAGTTTATTGAAAATTAGCAAGAAGAAGAAGAAGTGGCAAAGTCAGAAAAAGTGACATATAGGGAAAGACGTGTCATTGCAAATGGCAGCAAAGACCTGCACCCTGGAATCACCCCCATCACCGCTGCAGAACCATTTGGCCACCACAGACAGCAAGCAAGAGGCTGGGCCAGAACAACCCCCAGATAAACCAAGGTGATTTGGGCCTTCTCGACAATACCTGAGTTAAGGTGAGTCAACTTAAATGTGATTTTGATTAATAAAAAGTGAGTAGTTGCTGAGTTCTAACATTCTCTGAATCACATGGAGCAGCTTGGCGTAACTTTTCATAGGATTTCCCTCTGTGATGTGTGCAAATGGTGCATATGCATCATACAGGACACATGCTGCACAGAGAATCTCCACCCTCATTGTGCACTTGGCAAAGCCCAAATGCAGTGTCTCAGTGGACATCTGCTCTATAATTGATTGACCTGGATCAAGCTTTGTCCACGATTTTCAGGATGTGTGGAAGATACCAGGTTTCAGTAGTCTTTTTACTGTTCAGGCAAAATTTTGTTCATCATCCTTTTCTAACATGCTCTGAATATTATATTATACATAGCAGTGCAATCCTAGACGTAAGACTCCCATTATCGTCTTCTAAGATGTAGAATAACAGAAAGGAAGGCATAACTGATAATTTGTGTCTTACATCGTTTTAAATATTATATCTGTTATATATATTACTGTATGTAAAAATATGTGTAATAATGAATGTATTATGTTGTTTAATAAGCTGTGCATATTTATTTATTTACTCTCTGATGTGCTTAAAACTGCTATTTTTTTTTACATTTATTTACATTTATCCCTCTTAAATTTTGAAAACTAGTGGAATTAAATGTCCCACTCTGATTTAAACAAATGCCGTGTTTATTCTCCTGTATTGCTCTCATTCACTCTGGTGTAATTGAAGGCTAAGAATTAATGAAATCAACCCTAATGGAAATCCAGTATGAAATCAGTATAAATGCCCCTGTTTATAAACATAAAAATAAGAGTACTCTTAATTCACTGTCACAAGTTTTCTCCCATGGCAAAGAAAGAAAATCTTGGGTTTTGATATGATTTTAAGCAGAATTTAAAAAAATCCCACGATCATTAAATCTTCTGAATTGAATGTAATTTGTTCTTTAAATGAAAATGCCAACTTTAAATTATCTTTTTTCAAGTTAGTGTTATACTATAGAACTCAGCATCTTATTAAAGAGAAACCTTCCCCTTAAAATAGCATAGCTTGCAAATCTTCTCTTAAACCATAAATTAATATAGTACTTTGGGTTACCAAAATGTTAGCCATTTTTTAAGTCTTAACTTGTCATTCAATTACGTATTAATGAATGCCCTGTGGAATTATAGTTTATCGCTTAATGTTTACAATTTATTTTCTTGCAATTTTAAAGATCATATATTATTGAAATTACTGTTATAAAAGTAGCAAGGGAACATTAGTGGTAATACATGGCCATCTTGATGCAAAACATTATGTAAATAAGTATATCCCTTTCTTAAATTTTAAAATTAAGCAGTGTTTTGGTTGAGTTTTAATCATACAGTTCAATTAATTATGTCCTTTATAGTGCTAATATCAGTCTGTACAATTTTACTCCAATTATGCTGGCTCCAATTTTACTCTGTAGTTCAATTAAGTTTGGTTTTCTTTAATTCTTCCATGTATGAAACAACTATTATTTACAGGACTGAAATAAAAGTGTTTGCAGTAACTGCAAAGCATGTGCACTGTAGTTCTTTGTCACAGGGCAAACCCCAGTATTTTTAGTAATTTAAAGAAGTCCATCCTAAACTTGTCCATCTAAATTCATTATCAAAGTTAACTACATTGTTGCAGGTTACACCTCCTGATCTCCACTTTTCCACAAAAAACCACAAAAGGTGTAGCTTCATAGTTAAATGTTTGCTTCAATGAGGGCAAATTTTTGTTAGACTCTGATTAAGCTAGACTAGCAGTATTATATATGATTATTATGATTCCTTGGTCCAGTTCAAGATTCCCTATACTTAGGAATACAATTATACCTGAATATTCTAACAATACATGTCTAGTAATAATCCATGGGATTGAAGAACAATTCTGTACAATGGCATGGAAGTCTCTATTTTCTTTCTCCTAAAATTTTAAGCAGAACTTCAGGCTTAGTCTTCTTCCTGAAAATACCAATTTGGTGCATTCTGTTTTACTTAGCAAGTGGATAATTCCAAACAGAGTCATTATTTGGGTTAGTGTATGTTGTATACTTATAAAAAGATCTAAACTATTATTTAGCCCGTAAGCCTTCAAACACTTACATCAGCAAATATATTGATTTTTCAAACACCATAAAAATAGGTATATATTGTTACTGTGAATGCTACAATAGATTATTTTAACAGTTCAGTGGAAACAATCTTGTGAATTGAGAGCATCTGGCAAATTTATCAGATTACATACAATTTCTTGTTTTGATTATTTTTATGGACAATTGATGATAAGACCGAAGTTTTGAATGTTCTAAGTAAAAATACTCTTAGTACTGAAACTGCTCTAAGCAGGGGTTTCATTAGAACAGTAGAGAGTCATTATGCTTTCCTGGCCATCCTTATGCATGGTGAAATGTCATGTTCTCTGCCACTGCACCTTACAGTGTTCAATGTTTCTTTTCCAGATAGTAAAATTGAATCTATAAAGTCAAGATATAGTTCAAGTTCAAGACAGATGAATATGTAAATATACAAAGGTGTTCTTTGCCTGTTCTTAGGTTACAGTCTATGGCCTCTGCAGTAAACAGCTAGTGGCCCGCCAGTGGATTTGTCTTTTGAGTATCGTGGTTTGTATGAACTACTAAGCATCTAGTTTAAATACGTGACAACTACAACATAAATCTTAAATTATGAGTATGCCTAAAAGTGCATATCTGGTGCCATCTGAGATACCCTTGGATATGCAATGTCATCACAAACCTGGCAGATATGGCACAGGGCTGATATGAGATCCACATCCTCCTGAAAAGGACCCAGAAGCTTTCTGGGGTACATTGGGCTACCCCAGAAGTTGGAAGGGGTTGTGTTTAACTAACTGTAGCATACTTCTACAGTATAGATAAATCAAAACCAGATGTCTCAGTTACAACATGAATCCCAGTGAAAGTTTCTGACTGTAAGCACCTCAAATCTATGGCTGGATTTTAAGTAAACAGTTTGCTACATAGCTGGACTGACAATACAGTTGGTTTAAAAATAAAAGATGTCCTTTCTGTGTTTACATGTACATGTCTCAGTGCAAGTTCATGTTTGTTTTAGTCATTTTGAATGACTGAGACTTCTATAAACATAGAGAACACCTCTGGAGATTACCCCTTTGAAAAGATTCTAGTTCAAAGTAGTATTCCATTCAGTATTTCTTGTATTCTCCTTTAGGAATGTAAATGCCTCTTTTTTCCTAGACACAAGTTTCTCCCAGAATTTGACAGGATAGACCAAATACTATATTTTTAGCAAGCATATTTCAAAGATGACTCTTCAGTGATTTTTCTTTTTTGACTTAAAATATTCCAAATATTAGTGAAGAAAACAGAAAAATTAATGGTTGTTCCATTCCAAAGCTTCTCTCTTTGAAGTTTTAAGAAAATATTGATAACATTTCATATACTAATAAACCATATTTTTGTTGCCCATTCTGTCACAACTATGCCCTGCTCAGTGGATAATGGCATCCATTTCAGGCAATGGATAGAGATTCAGGAGTGAGCTGAAAGTCCAGCAGTCTGGCACAGGCAAGATGAATGACCTTCTGAAGAGGTACCTCTGTCTTCATATCAGTAACAACTGGCTTAGATTCTTAATCATTAGCCAGCCGAAGTGCAGATTCAGCTCTTACTATTTATCCTGATCAAACTAGGGTGAGATTGAGTTTTTAACAGTAGTAATATCTAGTTACCATACAAATATGAGCCTTCTCTTCCTAGAATTTCTCAGATTTGAAGATTGCATTAAATATTAAAAGGGGAATGACTCTCAGAATCATAGAATGCTTTGGATTGAAAGGGACTTTCGAAGAACATGTAGTCCAAAATCCCTAAAGTGCACACATCTTCAACTTGACCGGGTAGAACAAAGCCCTGTACAACTTGACCTTGAATGTTCCCAGGGATGGGACATCTACCACGTCTCTGGGCAACCTGTTCCAATGTCTCACCACCGTCATCATAAAAAAACTATACTTTATATCTAGTCTAAACCTACCCTCTTTTAGTTTAGAGCCATTAACCTTGTCCTATCACTACAGATCCTATGAAAAAGTCCCCATCTTTCTTATACCCTCCCCTAGGTATTAAAAGGCCGTGATGAGATGTCCCTGTAGAACAGCATTCTCTTCTACAAAGTCATATTGAGCATGAGAAGAATAAATATCAATGCTTTTAATTTCAGTAGTCCAGCCTTCTGCATCATACAGGACATTTACTATAACTTTGCTTGTGGAAAGAGTCAAAATCTGTTAAATGTCTGACAATGTCCTATTTTCTGTCTGAGTAAGATTTTGAGCGATGAGTAACAATTGTCACTGAAAGTATCTCTCTGCATTTGGAGAAAGTCTTTCAGAGATTAATAGCTTGTCACAAAAAGCTCACTCTGGTAACACTGATCTATAAAATCAGATGTTCCTACGGGCACATTTCACGCTCAATATCAAATGTGTATGCACACCTGACAGGTCCATGAAACTGTATGGAAAATATCTATATTTTTACAGAACCCGTGAAGGATGAGAAATTAGTTATTGTAGTGGATTGACCTTGGCTGGACATCAGGTGTCCTCCCAAGCTGCTCCATCTCTTCCCTCCTCAGCTGGACATGGGAGAGAAAATATAACGAAAAGCTCATGGGTCAAGATAATGGCAGAGAAATATCATTCATCAGTCACCATCATGGGCAAAACAGTTTCAACTTGGAGAATAATAGTTTCATTTATTGCCGGTCAAATTAGAGTTAAATAATGATAAATAAAACCAAATCTTAAAAACACCTTTCCTCCACCCCTGCCTTCTGTCTGGGCTTAACTTCATTCCCAAATTCTCTCATGCCTCCCCACCAGCCGTGGAAGGGAATGGGGAATGGGGATTTTGGTCGGTTCATCACACATTGCCTCTGCCGTTCCTTTGTCCTGAGGGGAAGGACTCTTCACACTCTTGCCCTGCTCCAGCATGGGGTCCCTCACACAGAAGACAGCCCTTTATGAACTTCTCCAATGTGAGCCCTTCCCACAGGCTGCAGTTCTTCATTAATTACTCCAGCATGGGCCACTTCCACAGGGTGCAGTCCTTCAGGAACAGGCTGCTCCAGTGTGGGTCCCCTGCCGAGTCACAAGTCCTGTCGGCAAACCTGCTCCAGTTTGGGCTCCTCTTCCTGCTGGGCTCCTCTTCCCGCTGCCAGAAGCCTGCTCCAGCATAGGCTTCCCATCAAATGGCAGCCTTGTTCAGGCACCCACTTGCTTTGGCATGGGGTCCTCCATGGGCTGTAAGGGGACATCCTGCCTCACCATGGTCCGCACTAGGGGCTGCAGGCTAATCTCTGCTCCAGCAGATGGATCACCTTCTCTCTCTCCTACTTCACTGACCTTGGTGTCTGCAGAGCTCTTCCTCTCACATATTCTCACTCTTCTCTTCTCTGGCTGCAATTTCTGTTGCACAGGTTCTTCCCTTCTTCTTAAATCTGGGGCCTGACCTATAGCCCCCTGCTACTAAAACCTTACCATTCAAATTCAATACAGTTTTAGATGAATTTAATGAAATTGTGATAACTGTAGTCAGTATGTCTTTAGGAATTTGCTCTAACCTAGACAGACAAGCTCCTCCAGAGAATACTACCTATTTTCCTTTTATATATTTATCATAGGATAAGGTGAATTGCCCCCTAAAATCTTTCAGTGTTGATTTGAGAGACAGCCTAAACAACTAATTTAGGTTAAGAGATTTACATTCTAGAAGCCTAAAGTAATACTGGATTAATCTCGCTCTATTTGACATGCTTGGCATGAAAATCAACATATTCATCAAGTACTATAACAAATTAAATTTTTATCTAACAAGGTCATTAACCTTAGTGCTATTGGTTTTTTGCTTCTGAGGAAAATACCATTGACAAGTTTTAGAAAATTACACCAATATTTATGCCACTACTTAACTCTCCCCTTTCCAAGTTATATGGGTATGCATTTTTACACAATGGCTGACCTGATTAGAATTTTTTCATAATGCATAATCTGTTTTATCCAAAAGCAGATTGTCATACAGCTACACAAAAGTAAGCACAAACAAATTTTTCAGGTTCTTAATTCAAAAAGAAGGGTTCTGTATTTATTTCAAAAACAAATTCCTCGTGAACTAAGAATCTGGGAGTTGAGCCACTGATTTCAGCAGGCTAGCATATTTAACCAAGATGCCTTTAACAATTAAATCTAATGAATGGGAACAGATTGTCCTCCTATAAGTCTGGATTCCTGTAATTCTGACATCATGCTGTAGTATCTGAAACGACCAAAACTACTGCTCGCTAACACGCTTTTGCCATTCGCATGCTGACAAGTTCTTCTGTGGTGTGAAAACTTGCTTCTTTGCCATCAGCCATCAGTCTTGTCCTTTGACTGGAGCTGTGACTTAGTCATTACCTTCTACAGAATATTTCTTAATGAAAAAAGTCAAAGAGTTTTCTGAAAACTTTTAATAGCCTGCATTGCGCAGATAACTGTTAGGAAATGTTGTCACTTACTTTCCATCTACTCTTAAAACACTGGCTTTCTAAATTACTTTTGTTATTTTTGTGACTGCAGATGCTTTCTCCCAGGCCCATGTCATATCACATGTCATTGAACTTGGTTTATTATATAAATAAGGCATACAGCCTACTGCAGACTACATCTTATGCTTTTTCACTTTTCTATACACAGTATCCAGTACTTTTAATGATATCCTTAGAGAGCTAGTCAAAGAGATTGGGGGTAGAAATGTGCTGGTGACTGTAGGTTCAGCTGAAGCTCAGAAGGCATACAGGGTAGGATTTGTGGTTTTGTGTTTGCTGGTCCTCCCTCAAAAATTCTCTCTTCAGAGTAATGAGGTGAGCATCAAATTCTGCCTCGCATTTGACAGACATGTAAAAAATCTCCCTTGGGCTGAAAAATAGAATCAAAAGAGCCAAAAGAAATGGTAATACAACAAACAACTTTGTAATCACTGAGTCATCCTGATCATGTCTGTAAGGCAGAATGAAAATAGAATAAAGGATTATAAAAAACAATTTCTATTTCTCACTTTATTCAATTTGATTAAGCTTGTTCTGTGTAGGTAGTGTTACTGAAGTTCCACAGAGTTCCACTGCTTTTGTGTGCGTACATTTCCTCTTTTTTCTCTACTGGATCATGGCCATGGAGAAAGAATTAAAAAACATATACAGAATAGTTGTATGTCTGTAGTGTGTATATACAGGGGAATCTACTAAATTATGAACATAGTGCTGTCTCAGAACATTTGATTACCCAATGAAATACCTAATGGGATCTATGGCAAAAATTTATATGGTTTGACAACAGTCGTTATTTATGATTCTTGAGAAGAAGCAATATATCTGAACCTAAACACAAATACAACTCTAACAGCCTACTTTTAAAGAATTTGAGGGAATACTTGTACCTTAATACAAAGTTAAATATCCAACCTCAGTATTGAAAAATGTGAATTTAGCACATTATGGACATTAGCTTATCAAAAATCATAATCAAGTAACAACTTGTTTACATATGATCAGGTATTTCATTAGCTCAGATACACAATGGATTTGATGTACAAACCACTCTGAGTACACTGAGTCAATAGTGGTAGAATAAGCAACCATGACTAACATCCTTCAAAAAGCTGATTATATCTGCCAAAGTAATTTTACAAAGGAGAAACAAAGACATTTCAAAAGGATTCTTCCTCAGTCTGATTGTCTTCTGCTTTGAAAGTAAACACATTATGATTGTGTAACATCTGGAGTCCATTATATTTTAATTATGTTTTATAAAAGTGATGCTTCCCCTTAAAAATGTACTTGATAGATCACTATCTCTTATTTATTCTGCATTGATCATTGTAGGTTTGTTTTTTTCATTTTCAGGCCCAACTAAATAATACCAGTAGAGAAAGATATAAAAGCGGTGATGAGAAGTCTCAGAGACTCAATTTAGCATTATAATTATATTACATAATATTTACTGAAAGAAAATCTGCAGAAACATACTATACAGCAAAGTCATTTGGAAGTTGCCAGAAAGAAGGATCAAAAGGCTCTGGGCAAACATTCAACCGTGGTGGAGACAGAAAGTACGATATAGAATTTCAAGTTAGCCATTGCAAAAGACTGCCAAAGGAAGCGGGAGGCTCTAATTTCTCCAAGTTTTCCTATGCTTTCTGGAAGCCTTATACGAAAAATACCATTCATTCTAGCTCTTGAATGGTCTCCATTGGCCCTGTATTTATAAAATTACAATTGCACAATCATTTAAAATAACCATAAACAGAAACTTTATGGTTTATCCCTGATGCCTTGAAGTGGCCCCCTAAAAACAGAGACTAGACAAGAATAAGAGAATAAAAGTAGGTATTAATTTGAAGGGCCTTCAAAGGTACACCCTGGGCAGCCACAAAGGCTACACCCAAGATGGACCCTGGGTCATGGGTTCTTCACACTTTTATGAGTTTGGTCCATTTGCGTATCAGGGTTAATTCTCCAATTACAACCTCAGTTAATGATGTAATTACCCCAAGTTCACCCCCCCTCTCAAGGCTTTAGTTTAAACATTTTGGGGTCTGGTGTCCTTGAAGATCAAACCTAGAAAGGCTTGTTATGTCTAACCAGCATGAGAGAACAGTAGCTAACAGGCTGCACAAACTTCAGAGTTACACACTAGGCAGTACAGGATTTGAAAAAGATAAAAGTTAAAACATAAGGCATCATCCCTACTATGGAATAAAAGCTCATGGATAGGGAAAAAAAGGAAAAAGATGACTATAAAACAAATACTCCTGAAAGGACCTAAATTTACCAATGTAGGTTGAATACCACCACTAGTTACGATAGAAGGAATAGTTGTCAGTTGAATCAAGCCTAGGTTAACAACAAAACCTCCTGCAATCTTTAATGATAGCATAGCTGAGTTTCCTGTACTCCCATGATCTACTTTTTGTTTTAACCGCAGGAGGCTTCAAAAATCTACTTGAACCCAGTACTGATATTTAGATATTTCCAGCTGAGTATGAAATCTGAAAGGTCTACAGTTTTGTCTGACTTTGAAGGAACTTGCTGAGGTTTTTCTGGTCTGAATGGAAGTCTCCTGGACTCACACTGATCTAGAAGGACCAGGTCTTCTACACAGTCTAAAACTTCATTGCAATTTTGGTGCTTTTTCACCAATACCTACCCCTATGTGATGCACAACTTCTAAAATTAATGAATGAACTTGTCTTCCCTAGTATCTATGTCAGTGCTGAGAGAATCTGTTTCTTCCTCCTTGCAGTAAGTTAAGATATAAAACCAAAAAAAAAAAAAGAAAGTGAAGTGGAACAGAGGGTTTTCTCCCTCTGACTGGTCACATTGTCAGACTCCCTTTCTATTGATATATTCTCCAAGAAGGATGTTCCATATCCAGGTGGGAAATGGGAACTGTGGTTTTGAACCCTCATACCAAGCGCAAAAATGAACTATGGTTCATGTTTCTTGGCAGTGAGCTCTACCTTCAACCTACGTGACAACAAAATCATACCGTGTTTGTCTTAGAAATAAATGTACCACACAAGGAGAAAGCCTTTTCCTGGTGCTTTTATTCTCTTATCCACAGATTTAGACAGACTCTCCTCCAAACACTGCTTTTCTGTTCTGACCCTTCAGTAGCATTGATCCCAGAGTCAGAGAGCCCATAGAGAAAATGGATTAGTATATTTGGTTTTAAATGTTTAGTATATTTGGTGTATCACTACAAAGCAGTCATACACTGAGAAAATGGAATAACAGCACACAAAGGTAATTTTTAAGACACTTTAAGAATATTTTCATTTATTTTGTATACTTATCTATCTACTCAAGTGTCACCACAAAGATTAACTGCTCTTGAATTTGAAGAGGAGTCATATGTGTAACTCCCTGCTGCAAGGGACAGAGGCACCCATTTGTCAACCCAATCAAATACCTGAAGGTTTGTTGCCTTCCTGGGTTCACTCCTTTGACTGTTATACCCTACTTTTATTCCATGTGGGCACAAAAGATACTGACAAAGAAAAAGTGGACAGTATCAAAAGACACTACCAGAGCTCTGGGACTAGTAGTCAAGGGTCTGAGGGCTCAGGTGGTGTTTTCCTCAATCCTGACATCAACAATAAAGGGCATGAGAAGAGCACTAATAAGACAGGTCTGTCCATGAGGTTCTGGGTTCTATCATCATCAGGGATTTAAACTAATAGTGATGGAAAAGGGACAGAGTAATCAGCAGTCCTGTGAGGGTGTGACAGAGAGGTGATGTGGCAAAAAGGGATTACAAAATCAACAAAACGAGCCATGATCAGTGGCACAAAGCCTAGTTGGAAGACAGTAACTAGTGGTGTACCCAGGGGCTAATAGTGGGTGAAATCCTGTTTAACATCTTCATTAAGGGTGGGGACGGAAGAGCAGAGTGTGCCCTCAGCAAGTATGCTAATGACCCAAAACTGGGAGGAGTTGCTTATTTGCCAGAGGGTTGTGCTGCCATCCAGGGGGTCCTCAAAAGGCTGGAGAAATTAGCAGACAGGAAGGAAGCTCATGAAAGTCACAAAGAAAAGTAAAAAATTCCTTTACCTAGAAGAAAGACCACCATGAACAGATGCATGCTGGAGGCCACCCACCTGGCAGAAAAGCGACCCTGGGGGATCCTGGTAGGTACCAGGTGGAACATGAGCTGCCAACGTGTCCTTGCAGCACAGAAGCCTAATGATGTCCTGGACTTCATTAGAAGTGCTGCCAGCAGCTCAAGGGGGATGATCCTTCCCCTCCATCCACAGTGCTGAGGCCACGCTTGGAGTAATGCATCTGGTTCTGGGCTCCCCAGTATAAAACAGACATGGACACGCTAGAGAGAATTCAATGAAAGGACACAAAAATGATCAAAGGACAGGAGCATCTCTCCTGTGAGGAAAGGCTGGGAGTATTGGGGCTGTTCAGCTTGGAGAACAGAAAGCCCTTGGGGGATATCATCAATGTATAAACCACTGAAGGGACTGTGCAGAGGACAGAGCCTGGACATTTTCAGAGGTATCTTGTGACAGGACAAAAGGTAAAGGGCAAAAGTTGAATACTGGAGGTTCTCTCTCAACATCAGGAGACAATTTTTTACTGTGAAGGTGACTGAACATTAGCATAAGTTACTCAGAGGGGTTATGAGGTCTCCATCCTTGAACTTATTCAAAAGCCACTTGGACAAGATCCTGGGAAACTGACCCCAGGTGATCCTTCTTGAGCAAGAAGTTGGTCCAGATGGCCTCTAGAGGTCCCTTCCAACCACAGCCATTTTATGATAATGTGGTTCTGTGTTGTATGGAGCAGGTTTCTCTCTCAGTTTGGACAGAGAAACAAAACATATCTATCAGTACACACGTGAACCCTACCTTCATTGTTCCATTCTTCTTGTGAAGTTTTTTTCTTCAATGTAAAGAATTAACACATAGAGCAAAGAAATAAATCCTCTGCTCTCCGTCTTTCCCATTCTTTTATGTATTAATAGCTTACACAGGAAGAAAAGCTTTAATTTTCATTTTAGATAAGACAAATTTGAATTTGAACTACAATGTAAAATCAATAAGCTACTATATATTTGTATTTCAATGGAAAAAAATCTAGAGGTAAAGACTAGAGTTAAAGGTTCTGATCATAAAAAAGTTATTAAACTACTCAGGTACTTTTTCTAATTATAGCTGCTTAGACACTCAAAATGGCAGGAAGAGGTTGAAGCTTTCCCTGTTTCTCCTGCAATGTGTTGCATGCAATTAGTACCTTTTGAGAAAATGTCACTGTGCATTCTTGGTTTCAGATGCTCAGATAGTCTGCATGCAGATGGCAGATTAAGACCTTCATAAAGTTAATCATATGAAGGCAGAGGAAAAAAGTTCTCCTGGAGACTGAGCTGAATATGTAAATATAGAAAAACATAATTTGCTTTGCATGAAATCAAAGCCTTTTTACTTTAAGGAAAACTCCCAGAAAAAGCTTAGTATTTCAGTAAGTTTCTCACAAATTATCTACATTTTGTTTAAAATAAAGGAAAGCACTTGAGGGTCATGACATTCACAGTGTTTCAACTTACTTTAGTGTCAATAATATTTTGAATTCTTGCAAAAAGTCACATATGGCACACAAAATCATGCCGGTGAATCAATAGTCCTAATGTATACGGCTGTCAGGAAATTTCAGATTTAGTTGCCAGTTCCTTTTTAACTACATGTACAGCTTATTATAAAATTGAAGGTATATATTATAAAAATTAATAGTGAAATGGGATTGTGAAAAGTACATAAAAATATAAAATATTCTTAAATTTTGTATATTTAACACTGGTTTCATATGGAGCCCAAATTTGATAGTAAGATATTGGTATTTATCAGAGTAGAAATTTTTTTTTTTTACATGGAAAGTGGGATATAAACAATTTTGTTCATTTATGGATGCAATATGTAAATTTTAAGAATTTCCTAAGTTAAAGCCAAACTTAGTAACTGTGTGATGAGCCTAATTCTTAAAACATCACAAGTCCAGGAGGAATTAAGTAGTAACCCAAAGCAATGATGTTCACTAAGCTATATGAATTTAACTACACAGCATTGATGAATATGCAAAAATGTGCATTCACAACTTTTTACAGACCAGTTTTAACACCTAATCTAGTCAGAAAAATTATGTTAAAAACAGTCTTAGAGTTACAAGAATTATACATATTTTTACTTCATTTTCTTCTGTATAGTTTATCCATTAAAACTGTTTAGATAGACCATGAACATTTAACTCTGGACAACCAAATACAGCATAATATTTTCTCCTTTGAATAAATATCACAGATAGGAAAAAAATGTAAACCCAATGGTTTTTTATGCTGAGCACTGTAATTTATTAGTAACACAAATTAGTATAAACAGCCACATAATCAGGTGTTCTATATTGATGTATATTCCTTTTAATATCCTCTCACATGACTACCAGTGTTAATCCATGCAGCTTTTCTGCTTTCACCACCACTACTACTGCATCAACATGTCACCTAAATAACTGCAATTAAGCATTCTCTGTAGCTGCTGATTACAGGATGCTGATGAACATTCCCAGTGGATTTAGCAGACTCTTTCATAACAACGACAATAATCATCTCATATTATAATGTCTGTGCTTCTGAAGACTTCTTAAATAATCTAAAATTTTAATTGTACAGACTGTTGATTAATGCAGCCTAAAGTTCAACAGGAGCTTAATCAAAAAGGTTCAAGTATCACATCACTGACATCTATTAAGCAATATGGTAATATACATCCTAGGAAATAAATACTTAAGCTACTTGGTCTTTCAACCAAAGTTTTACAAAGGTCCATTGCCCTCTTGAAAAGAGCATTGGTACTTCTTATGTCATTTTCTATTGCAAGGAAAGAAACAATTTTTTTCTTTTCTTTTTTCATTTTGTTGAGTTCCTTGTCATTTTGCATTGAGAATAATGACATTCAAAAAGCTAAAATGCAGAATTTTGATGTCTCAAATAAAACTTTTATTATCTTTATGGTTTTGAAAACTAATGGATCATATTTTTTAACTGAAACCATGTGAATTCAATTGTGCATTTCTCACCTGGACCAGTGTACTGTCTGTGGTGACCTCTAAACTGCTTACAAACTCTATCTGTTACATTTTATTTTCTTCCCTTTGTTCCTAAATAGAAACAGTATTCCATCCAAGGAGTGGGGATCTCTTTGGTTTATCCCATCACAGATGTCTTTAGAGGCTACATTCCTTTGAATACGTGTACATCTGCAGAAAGAAATTTTTTTAATTTTGTTTCCTAATTGTGATCTGTGTTCAACATAGTCAAATCTTTTGTTAAATCACATAGAACAATCCAATGTATGACAGCTTGCTCTAAAATCAGTAAGGGACATACATATTAACATGAGGTTCATATGTCAGGATAGACTAGTGCAGAACCTGTTCTACTAATTTCTGGCAATTTTTAGAAATGAATAATCATTTCCACCTTTCCCCTCAAATGCTGCAGAACATAACACATCTCAGCATAACTACCTTCTAAACAATCTGCCTCCTAGTTCTCATTAGTTATTTTAGATAAATATACAGCATTATTTTGTTCGCCTATTATTTTTAAAAATACAATTTTACTCCTTTCATGTTTGGATCAAAAGCGTATTTCTCCATCCACTTCATCTGTTGCTCAGAATGCCCATCTTTTCCCATAGAGGAAAGAAAAATATTCTTGAGGCAAAAAATATCTATGTAAGCATTCCAGAAATTGTCCTGGATTAATAAGGTAAAATTCCATTTGGATCAATGAAACTTTGCTAAGTCTGGGAGTGTCTGTGTTGAGATATATTCTCTGAGTATTCATTTTGACTACTGCTTCTTGGAGACTACAAAAAAGTGAATATGTACGACCCACATTTACATAAAATGCATGGCTTTGTTGGTTTGTATCTGCTATGCTGTGAAAGACAGTAATTTTCTTCATTGCAGTTTCTTGATATAGCATCAACAAAACCATTTATAGCTTCTTAAAAGCTTTCTCCAAGGAAAATATTTCTCAAACGGCACAACAAGCCACTTAAGATGTACATGTAAATATCGGTACACATATGCTTTTACATACAATTTATATATATTCTGTGAGAGACTGAAGTGTTAAAGGTTCATGACTCAAACAATCAGCCATTTGCAAAAGCAGTATTTTTCTCAGACCAGGTTTTCACCTGGAGGGAGAAGGAGAGTTTTTGAGGGTGTGGTGGTAAAATTTCTGATCAGCATGAGAACAGCCCAGGTGCAGCAGGGGTGAGCACCTGTCACTGCAGGATGACCAAGACAAATTGACCTTTATTTAGCACCAAGCTGGGTTTTGAGTCTGGTAAGGGAAAAGGCTGATAAGAAGCAGATCATGTTTTTTTATCATGCCAGTATCCTCCCTCTGATGAGGCTCAGGTGTAAAACTCCACCCCCACCCCTGGGGGAGGAACGGGAACATTCACATGTAGGCCTTAAGCTATCCATCCCTTCTGATAAGGCATAACTGGCTCAACTACATCAGCATAAGAAATAGGGGCCATGTCTTGGAAGGGGTTACGAGCCATCAAAGACTTCTGAAGTGCCCCCAGACTCATTTCTGGGGCCTCCTAACAGAGAACCTTGCATGATCCACAGTGTTGCATGAGACAGTGTAAAATTCACCCCTAGGGAAGAAACCTGGGCGTTCCTACCTGAATCTGAGCATATATTCTCCACTGAACCTTTTTCTTTCATGGGCTTCCTCCACCCACCATGGATCAAGGCTGTGACCGTCACTTCAAACAATGGACATCAAAACTGCAGCAATCAAGTCTTATCTCTGGATCCACAGGCAGTGATATCTTTTCTCTCCGCTGTCCATTCTTATCCCTTCTTTTTCTCTCTTTTCCTTATATATTTTCTTGACAGGTATTATTATACTTTTATATTACTATATTGCTGTAGATATTAACAAGAATGGCTACAGAGCTCCTTTCCATTGCAACCAAATTGCTATAATATAAACCCACCATATATATATATAAACACCAGTCATTCAGTGTTCCTTCACTCTAATCCACCCCAAGTGATCCATTAACAAGAACCTCAGTTGGCCCTCCTCTGTGGTGGGTCGTAACATTTGTGTGACTATTTTTCAGGTGAACTAACAGCTCATCATCAGGTATTTGAAAGTACAGGACTAGAAATGAAGCAACTTCTATGCTTGGATCGTTCATAGGATCTGGCTTTAATAGTGTTTCCATAATATCTTTATCATACCTTCCCATCCAATTCAAAATACATTAGCAAAAGGACAATATTATTTCAACCGTGGAACAAAAATCCAGTTTATAAACACAGCCTTTAAATCCTATGCTGACAAGAGTTTTTGAGAAGGATAGATGGAAGGAGTTAGGAAAATTAGTAGATTCTATCCTAAAGCAAGAAATAGTACTGATTCTTTAAATCAAGTTTTTTTCAGATGTGTTCTCCTGTTTTCTGCATTATTTTTGCTCCTCAGTCTTGAGGTGCTCTGGCCTTCTCTAACTGTTACCATTGAAAGCTTTTTTGAGAGATTCTGTTGACCTTTAAGTTCCAGGCAGCAGTTAAGTTTACCTATGATAGCATATCCATATGAATAGTCTGGGAAAAAAACAGGTCATTTTTGCCCTTTAATTCCCCATAATAGAAGAGAAAAGAGTAAGGGTAGAAGGAAATCAATCGTAACTTATCCCTTGACGAATATCAGCAAACACTGTGTCACAAAACCAATGTGAAGAAATGGAGTATGGATTTTCTGCTGACATTTGTAAAGTGTTTGTGTCAAAGTATTTTTCTAATATAGCAAAGGTTACAGTTTAACAAATTAAAGCACATGTTCCTTTTGAACTGACATGCTGGTCATTTGGGTTAATTTAAATGGCTTGTGTTTTTCTAATAAAGTCTCAACCTAACCTACTGTGATTATGGCCAGTCTTTGCATTAATTTGCTATAAGTAATTGCTTTTTCATCAAAATGAGCTGAATGACAACAGTGTAATAGCCCATGACTTTATCTAATACAATTTTGAGGAAATACTACATGCCATTTAAAAATGTGCCCAGAAGAGAATTTGCATTGCAAAAACCTAGTCAATGATTTCAGTTTAATATCTCTAATTTCTGTGGGCTAAAGTGCTCTTTGATATTACAGGAATTCTTGAATGAAATAGCTATTTTCATTTGAGTTATAGCTTCTGTTGCCAAATTTCCTGTGAAAGACAAAGCCTTTGTTTTCCTAATCTCCATGACTGAATTTACTTTAAATTAGTTTATATATATAAATATATTTAACACTTTTGAATTATAGCGTGACGAACTATAAGGAAGACATCATAAATGCAAAGTTGTAGTTGGATTGTCATGTATTATGTCAGTAATGATCATCCTAGGAAATGAATTCCACTCTTACTAAGAATTGAACACCAAATATAATTTTGCAAGTCTTTTCTGTGTTCTACTCCCAGAGTTTTTTTACTCACATATGCATGTCTCTTGAGAAAATCCTTCATAAATGTAACATCGTTATAAAGATATGTTCTATAATGTTTTATGTGTGGTTCATGAAAATATTTTGTTTTCCTAGAAGAGTATTCAGAACTGGTGCAAATGCATTTCTTTCTATAAAAAACCCCTAGCCCAAACATCTTATTTTTGTGTATTAAATAAAAAACACGACTTTAGAAGTAGCATGTTTTTCAAATCTAAGATGTACATTTTCCAAACCATCATTTTCCAAATGGTTGTGATCATTTGGATGTCAAAGCCATAGAGTGGATTCTTCTGTTTTAAGTCTGAAGGTTGAAGTGAGATGATAAAAGAAGAAAATTTAGGATTAAGGTGTGGTCTAACTGGTCCCTAACAAGAATAGTTTCACTCACAGTATGTGTTTACTGTAATGCCCACAATTTTAAGTGACCATCTTTAAATTATTTACAATTACACATGACCAAAATGGTTTTTAGTTTTTAGTTTTCCACTACCATTGGTGTCTGGAGAAAAATAATGAAATACGAGTTTCCCAAGACTTCAACATTTAACTAAAACCTTCACAGATTTTGCCTAACTGCACATACATGCACATAACGAGTACTGTGAAAGGTGTAGGAAAATCCTCTCAAGAAAATGAACAGTGTTGAAGAGCATAAATATAATCTATCTAGTTCTGACGTTGGACCATGTGTTCTCAGGATTCCTTCATAAAGAGCATAGCAGAAGCCTGCTTCATTCTGTTTTTAAATTACATGATCAACACTTGTGCAAAGTGTCTGTGGATAATACAACAAATGGAATGCCTCTGCATAATATAACAAATGTAATTCATTTTTAAAGAATAGTTTGCATATTTTCTTCTGCTAAATCTAATAGTAAGAATCAACCACTATAATAAATATTATAGACCTCACAATACCCCAAAATACCAAGAACTTGCAAAGAATCAACCTGCTGCATAATAGTAGTCAATTACTTAACAGTGTGTGCTAATTTGAACTTGTAGGTGTCCTTGATAAAATTCTTGTTTAGGAGCAATAAATTCCTAGACATGGTTGTGTCACGTCCTTGGGCTTATAACAAAAGGTGAAAACGCCGAGATTGGATTCACTTACATTTAATTGTCATAAATCACTGTTTTATTTTTAATTAAACAATTTTAATCCATCTTTAAAATATAACATAATTTCTTTTCAAATGAATGGATCTTGGTCACAGCACCAAGCCTGACAGAGTTCAAGAAGTGCCTGGACAATGCTCTTGAGGCCTATGGTGGGACTCCTGGGGCAGTTCTGTGCAGGGCCTGGAGTTGGGCTTTGATGACCCTTGAGGGTGCCTTCCAACTCAGGATATTCCGTGATTCCATACTGAAGAAAGAAATGTTATTACAAATAAGAAGGTAAAGTGTTACAAAATGCAAGTAAGAACAAGACTGTTCAAGTGCCAGCTAACACACAGATACTTTGCAGAATTTCTTCATGCAAACGGTTCAGATATAATGTCATTTACATTTTATTTACCTATAAAATGTGAATATTGAACTTTGAATATCTGACTTGAGTTCTCATAAAGTGAAGATGACACTATGTACATATATACTTTGTTTAATTCCTTCAATTTGGTAATGACAGGTTAATTTTATTTTTCCATGTAGCTCTGAAGCAATGACTTCATGAGATAGAGAGAATTTTCAACTAACTTTTTTTCATTGCAGAAATACAGTTTTGCCAGAATTCAAATCCTTTTTACTCACAAACTTCAGCAGCAGCAAATTTTCTTCTTTAGACTTGTCTCAAGTTCAGGAGAGACTTCTGACTTAATATTGAAATAAGGGACTAAGGGAATAAGCAGGGCATGAATATGACACATAGGATAATTAGATGTAACCTTTTCATCAGGTAAAATGACCAGGAATATAATCTCACACAGCTCCCTAACCTCTTGACCATGGGTTTTGGCCTTGCAGGAACAAAATTTTTTAGTGACAGGGTTTTATCCACTATGAAAGCAAACCAGCAAAATGCTCCAGAAACCTTTAACACTCAGTTTGGTTTTGAAAAGAAATTCAGAAATTTTGCAGACAGGGACAAAAATTACCTTTCTGTCTTTTTTCTGTCCTCTGGATTGCTAGGGTTATTTCTTTTTTATTTCACACCAGTCCTTTCAAACCTTCCATGTTTCTGCAGTCTTTGCCTTTGCCATGTTCCCTTCTAAAAACTATGAATTAATTTTAAAAGAAACAACTGTGGTACTGCAGGGTGGTCCTGGATCAATGCACATGGTGGATAACACACACTAATAAACTTGTACGTGATGGCAATGCTAACATGCAACACACTGCTAACTCATTTCATCAGCACAGTTCCCAGAAAGAAATTAATAAAGCATAAAGGACATCTGTTTGTGGGAACCTAGAAAAGAAGCAGACTCAAAATTACCTCTATTCTAAGCCAGTCAAAGAATTAGCATGAGAATTTCAAGTTACTTACAATCAAAAAAGGCAGAGAGCTGACAATGACAATATGTTACAAAAAAAAAAGGAGTGGAAATGAATCTACATAAGCCCCTGACTGCTGCCTGTGGCCTGTCTGAGCAAACTGAGTTTCTAACTCTAGAAAAATATGGGAAAACACTTCACCAGCATCAGAATTCCTCCCACTCTGTTGCGTCTAGCAGCTTCAGTTCTTCTCAGACAGCTGAACGACTGAACAGTAAAATGTCCCTAGGTCGCTGATCTTGAGGGAGGGAGTGGTAAGATGTGTTTCCTGAGCTGATAGAAACAGGAAGAATTCCAAAAAGATCAGAAATATGCCTTCATTCTTGGGGGTTGATTCAGGACAATAGTTAAGGAAATATACTGTCTGACTTCATTTCTAGGACATGCCGAGGTGTGGCCATACTTAAAAGGATGGATGTTTCTATTCATGAAGCATATGTATGACTAAAATAAAGTAGTATTCCAGTGACAATTAAAATATTGAACATTAATATTCATCTGGCAATAGAAGAAGGAAAAATCTAAGACCCACGAAAGAGTTTGCGCTCATTTTTCTGCAACTGTTCAAATGCAAGGTGGAAGCCTCCTCTTTATCTATTAAAACATTATCCAAGAAACTTCCAAAAACAAAGTTTACTCTAGAATATAATCAAGAAAAATTATTAATCCAAAATTTATCTTCAAAACAGGTGTTCAAAGAACAGTTTGCTATTTCTGTAAAAGCGTCATTTAAAAGATACATTGAGTTAGGTACCTACAGAAATAGACAGTTCTTGCTCGGAGGACTTATGCATGTATACAGAACAAACTGATCAAAAGAAAATGTCATTTCCAATACAGAATTTATAACTGGTTTCCTTGATTTACTAGTTTCGATGCTGAACAAAGCTTTCTGCCAATTGACTTGAACTCCTATCTTTCCATTTCATACATATAAATAAGATTTGAATTATTTATTTTAGGTATAATTTGCTTCTGGTTGTGGAGGGGAGCTCCGACTTCTCATACTCTAGACTTTTGAAACATGAGAAGTCATATGGTACTGCTTTTAATGAAGGGCTTCTAGTGAAAATGTTCTTATACAGCTGTGATGTCCTTCTATTAAAAAAAACATTAAATATCTGGTTCACCTACATCAGATAAGAACGTCCTTTCTGCCCTGAAGAATTCCCTTTTCATGTCCTTACCTGATCTGTCACAACTTTCGACATAATCAGAATTTTAATGCACTTTAACCTAAATCACAGTCACCTGCCCTATAAAAAGCATAAGACTGTAAAATTGGATTAGCACCATAGAGTGCAATATGTAATTTTAGATCAGTATAAAATAGGGTTGTAGACTAGCGCTTAGGAAGTTCTGACTCCAATAAAATTTGACAGTGAAAGAAAAAGGAAGAAAAACAAAGTGCTTGATTTTAGAGTAATGGTCTCATTAATACTTAAGCTCTGGACTGTGATTATAAAGCCTTTAAATTTTTTCTGTGATGGATATTTGATGCTTAACTAAGAAAGTAGGTTTTGTAATAAAATAAGCAAAAATTGTTTGAAAAGGCGAAGGGAAGTTCATAACATTAATAGATATAGAGCACTTAAAAAATGTGCTCTAAAATAGAAGTACTCAAAATTATTTCAGGGAATGCCATGTGGATTCACATGTAAAAAACCATTGAATTTAGGGGGGAAAGTAGGTGCAAAACCATTTTAATGTGCATCTCTAAAAATTACTGATTATATATGATAACCTAGATTTTACAGGTGAACTACATACCAGAGATGTGTATTTCAGTTAGAGGTCTTCAGATTTGGTCTATTTAGATACGATTTTGAATAGGGACAAGTAACTTTTGATGTCTCTCTGGAACAGCTTAATGGCACACAGTATTAAAATGAAATCTGTGTTGGTTTCTCAATTTAGTTACAGCGATTTCTTCTAAAAAACTTTGTCCAACACATACACAGGTCTGTAATCTTCGAGAAAGAAAATGTAGCCTTCCTTTTCACCATTGTAGATAATTCCAGTCCATATCATTGGAATCTATTGCAGCTTTTCAATTCAAAGATGTGCATTACTAGAATGTTAAACATTCTGCTACATATTTAAAAGAACTTACAACGTATGATGAAAAAAAAAAAAGTGTGGTCTATCTACTCATGGATGAACCTGTCATAAAAAACATAATAGTCTTTTTGCCTAGAAACATACCAGAATTTCATCACAGGAAAATGTTCCCTCACAGAACAGTCTAAACCAAAACAGGACAGATTTGTTCATTCTTATCTCAATAACCATTTCCTAGAATAAAAATAGAGTCATTACTTCTGCCACTGTTTGGGACTGTTTGTGTATCTAATAGTCGATCACAGAATTTCAAAGATACAGAATCAAAACTATTATTACACTTAAACTATTTTTCCCTTCATATGCAGAGAAATCTTAAATGAAAACATACCAATGGTCTTATCTCAAGAGACAAATAAATATAAGCCATTAATCACCCTAGGTTTCTTCTAAAGCCTGTGATGAGAAATTACACCTTTGGAGACCAGTTATTCTTAGATACATATTTTAGGAGGAGTTGAAACAGTCCCTCCAGAGGTCTACTTTGCCCTAGACAGAGGTGATGAGTCCACACTTAGGTAACGTTGAGACACTTAAGCAGACTGGGAATAAAAGATTTCTTGGAAAATTATATATGTTCCTCTTGAGGAAAGCGCTCTCAGTTAAAAGCAGTAACAATAATGCAGGGCAGGCAATGTAGGTAATAAGTCTCAGGTGTGTTTGTTGTCTGCTTCAATTACAGTTTTCACCAAAGAAGCTCTTCAGAGGTTTCATCTTTGTCAAATAGTCAAATTCTGACAACTACATTGCCTCTGAAATAAATTGGACCTCCCTCTTCACTTGTTTTTTAAGTAGCTGGGAATACTTGCCCAAAGAATAATCTGTATTCTTATCTTTTTCCCCCACTTACTATTTTATAATCTTTAGAATCATACTGACATGAAAAAATGGTTAAGAATGGCCAATAAAGTGTTACTCTGTCAGATTCAATTTGCTTATTTTTTCATCATTCACCAATCAACTATGAAGAGGTTTCAAAGGACCTCATTTTTTGGGTTAACAGCAGCAGCACTTATTTGCAATTTTCACTAATGTTAGATAGGTGTAAGCCAATAGTAAATAATAAGTCACTACATGTTATGGTCCAGCCATCAAATATTCAAGCATAGTTTGAACAGTCTTACCAGGACTGTGTGAAGGGCTGTAGCCTTACCAGTCTCCTTCAGCATTGTCAAACTGCTACACTCAAGGCAAAGCAGTACGAGTTTCTTATGCCTTTCACATATGACATACCTAGAATGTTTGGATCACAAATATTCTTTGAAGCAGCTTGGGCACGTCTACTGCACCATAAAGAAAGTGGTGCTTTGTCTGACACAACACTGCAAAATGCAGTGCAAGATAATTTCTGTATCCTATGCCACCATCATAGGTGCACTGCTTCCCAGTCACGCTGTACCCACTGCATCTGCTTCTCATCTACATTGTACTTAAGGATGGATTCAGCTGTAGATTCAAAGCACAGTTTTCAACTTGTGCAAAATGCTCAGCTTTTATGTTCACGTGTTCCAAGTGAAAAACCTAGGTGCGCCTTCTCTGCAGGCAAAGATTCACTACAGTCCCCTGTCAATCCAAGAACTGATCTGCCTCTCAGACAAATAAGGTTGTCCTCTGCTTCCACTTTACTGCACAGAGCCTCCAGGAGTTAGGAAATATTTAAGAGCATCTAAAATTGTAGTCACCTCTGCAAAACAAGAGATAACCATTAAATTATGATCCTGAACCCAATAGAACATGCTAAAGACAATATTATTTTCTCTCTAGAAACCAAATATTCCAGGCACTATGTATGATATCTACCTTGGACTGACCATATTTGTATGTACATCATCTCTGGGTCCAGAGTTATCTCTGAGGCGCCCAGGCTATGACAACCATTTTATGAACTCACATCTATATGTAATGCTTCTGCAAACCAAGTACCATCCAGGCTTGGAAGAATCCAAACATTTTTTACTGTGAGGATGATGAGGCACTGGAACAGATTGCCCAGAGAATCTGTGGATGCCCCATCCCTGGAAGTGTTCAAGGTCAGGCTGGATGGAGCTCTGAGAAATCTGATCTTGTGAAAGGTATCCCTATCCACAACAGAGGGGTTGATAATCTTTATGGTCCCTTCCAACCCAGACTATTCTGTGATTCCATGATTCTATGATCTCAGATTCACAAGAGGAAGAAGCAAAGTTTCCAGCTGCACTCTGCCTAAGAAAAGCATTATGGTCCTCCAAGGACCAGTAGTAGGGAATGGATCAGTTTGCACTGGAGGATCTCTAAACCACTCTCACAATCGCTGTTTGATGTGTCTTACAGAATTGCAGGCAACCATATCTTTATTCTGACATCAGTGCCCCCCAGCACCCTTCCATGTCCTTAGTCTCAGTAGTACCTCACAGCTGCAAAAACTAAAGCTTTTCTTTTTATAACAAAATGGTAACAGAATTTTCCAATACTTACATTCTATTGCACAGAAAAACCTCTTTGTTGGTTTGAATAATGGTGAAGTTTGCAAACAAATTCAATAACTCCAAATCCACTGTGCTTCAAACAAGTGCTGCCTGTAGCCACTAATTTGTTTATGTGCAATTTTGCAATGTGCTTTCAGAAAGAACAACTATCTTCAGGCTCCAATCCAGATATAATCATTACTTTATTTTTATTATTATTTTTAATTTAGTGTGGAGAGCTACAGTATAAAGGTTGCCAACAACAATGACTAGATTTGAACATTTAGAAGTAAATTACTAAATATAATGAGATGTGGACTTAATTTGCATTTACCATTAAAAAAAAAAAGAAAATGGACATCAGCCAGTGCTCTTAAGCCAGACTTATTAACACTCAGAAATGCTGTCACAGCTCGTGTGTACATGGGACATTAGTCATGCATTTTGTTAATCTAACATAATATGGAACACAATTTATCAGGACATCAAAATAATAGCTTTTACTCCATTTGCCCATCTATGTGAGGATATGCACAATAGACTCTGAAGTCATACATGGACTCTATTAGAGCTAATTGAAACTAGATGAAACAATTAACGTGGTTCTTAGTAAAAAACATTAACACTTAATGTAAAATTCTAATCACAATAAAAGTGAGTAACATTGGAAGGAAATGTGGTGTATAACTGCAAAACAGTCTTTTTAATTTATTGAAAAAGAAAATTGAAAAAATAATAAAGGAAATAAAAAAGGAAAACCAAAAATAATTAAGGAAAATCAAAAATATCAAAAGAGTCAACTAGACCAGCTACTGCCTCCAGCTTCACTCACTGTATTCTTATTTTTCATGGGAATGTGCCATTTCAGTCACTTCCAGAAATGATGAGTACTCTAATTCCTGAAATTTAGATGCAACACAAGAAAACGGAACAGGTGGTCGTGGTATGAACGAGTGGCAAAGGTAATCCATTCATCAATACACTGTGCTGTTATAAAAATTGAAGTTTAAACATTCTGGTTAGAAAACTATCCCATTAATGTAATGAAACTGTCTTAACTTTTCTGTAGATTATGACTAAATTTTAATGCAAACAATGGTCAAAATCTCCAAGACTGTAATTTCTGACTTTTCCCAGAAAATTGAAAAAATCTCTTGTTAACATTTTATTTGTCAGCTGACTTACCTTTTTTTATATCTTATTTCTTCAATATTCTTTTTACACATGCAAAGAAAAGCAACAGAAAAACTATATTCAAGCTATTTGGAAAATGACAGTATGTCATAGGACTGTTTATGGATAAAGGTCTTCAAAAATGTAATTCGCCACAAAGACTGGGGTTGTGTGGAATAGTACAGATGAAATCAACGTCAAAAGCAGGTTATAGGGTATAAATATATGGTGATAAGTAAACGGCAATAGATTTGGGACTGATCAGCAGGAAATAATAAAAGTATTTTTAAATAAATGTTACAGTTTGTGATGGTTTCTGAGTGTAGCCTTGGATAATGAAGTCATCTGACTTACTGCAGAACAACAAAACAACACACAGCAGAATCTATTCTGAGAAATTTAAACAAAAAAAAAGAAAAAGCTCTGGTTTTATTTCTTTTCCAGGATTCTGAAAGTCTTCAGGAAATCTGAATACTTACCTGGATCTTGTCCTGTCTTCTCACAAGAATGAGAAAAGTAAAATTTAGCCATTTTAAGAGTGTTGTGTTAAAGTTTTTCTCTGCTGTAGGAAAGTTAGGGAAAGAGTTGAGTTGAATAGCTGGGTTGAATAGTTGATAATGTTGGGCGGGGGGGAGGAGAAGTGGGAGACGTCTTAAAGACCTAATTTGCTGAGCCTTCTGGGACTGTACAGGGTAAGGAAGGGGAATTAGCAGCTGCTGCTCGGTGAATGCCCTAAATATTTCCTTGTTCCTCTCAACAGAATGATCTGCAAAGCTTTTCAAAGGAAATGTAGGTATTAAAGCTGTGACAGCCTCAGGCAACTCCCTACTTAGTCTGCATCTAGGTTATTAAAAAAAGTTTTGGGGAGGGGGTGGAAGCTATGAAGAAATAAAATGGAAAAATTAAACAACATTGGCACTTTCAGGTGCTACTGTAAATTATTTCTGAGCTTTATTTGCATAGCTACTTTCACTGGAAGCTGATATAGAATAACAAAAAACAGCACTTAAATGGAGATTTTGTTTGTTTGGTGGGCTGCATTTAGCTTTTCTCTCAGGTTTATGCTTTAAGGTTCCTGAAATCCTTTGAAAAGTCTGTGTGTATGCACTACTGCATTCCGCTCGACCCTTTCTCACTGTCTGGCTTACTTATAAGCTTTGGCGTGGATACAAGGACCAAGAAGACTTGAAAGACTTTTCTATGCCAAAGGGATAGAAACTTGTCTCAGTCCTGTTTTAACTCAGCCAAAGATGTCCCCAGAGACACTTCAAGTGGTCAGATGGAGCAACCAAAAGCTCCCATTTCCTTTTCTAATTAAGCTGAAATACCTGCTGTCCTTGATTTTTCTCCTTGAAATGAAAAATTGGCTGAAACGAGAAGAGCTGAAAGAGATTTCTGTGCCTTTTCTCTGTGCTGTGGGAAAACATGTCACCATGCTGTTTGCTTTACCTTTCTGTTATACCAGTGCCCTCTTGATGCACAATGCCTGCAGAGACAAGCTTCAGAGTGACACACTGGTTTCCCCACCTCAGGTGAGGCCAAAGGAATTAGGATGTAATACCATTCTTTACACCCTTCTGGCAAGAACAGACCTAGAGTTGTAGTGGCAGATCCCACTTGGAATTAATGCTTCCTAAGTGAATATCTCTTCCCATGTCATGAATGGCTATTGCACATTGCTCCGAGCTGTGAGGTCCATCATCTCAAGGAAAATGCCGAAATGCATCAGATGGACAAGGGATTTAACTTCTCTTTTTATAATTCTGAAACAAAGATGAGAAAAAAGTATGGAAATAGCTGCAAACAAAAGAGAAATTACATATCACAAGTGCACTTGCTGGGAAAAATTCCTAAGGATTTTATTGAAAGCAGATGTTTCAGCTTGGAACATTAAGTCTGTTTTAGAAAGAAGCAGGAGAAAAAGCATGTAAAATCAATTTACATTTTCAGATGACAACCCAATCATTTATAATCTTTGCATCATTCATAATTAAGTCAGAATATTAGTCTAAAAACAGAATGAAAGTGTCATATAAGTACTTCTATGAAAGCATCAGTAGCATACTTAATGTTTACTAGAATTTACTAAAAATGAGGTAGAAGAAAGATCACTTCAAAAAAGGAGATTTATTCCATGCTGCATTTTAGAAAGGAGTTGAATTTAGTTTTAGCACATTAGTATTGTACTATAAAATTGCACTAAATTGCAGTAAGTGTTTTTAAAAGGCACATAATGAGGAATTGCTAGATGTGCATTTGAATGTAGTGAAAGTAACAACTGGATGTCACTTGAAAAAATACTTTTTCCTTTTTTTCTCAAGGCCCTCTGATTAGAAGCATAACAGTAAGGTTTTGTGATTTTCGTGCTCTCCACTAATAATGTCTGACCACTTGAACAATCAGAAGAACTAGGAAGAGCTATTTTAAGCATTCTACATTTCTATACAATAATGATATGCAGTAACTTAGTAATTAGCCAGAGTGAAGTACGTTTAAGTAATGTAAATTATCTCTGTCTTAATATTTCCCAGATGACATTAAAGATTTTGATCCTTGTTCATCCCCCTTTCACTGAAGGAGGAAAGAACCTAATTTCAAATGGAACTCACGTAGCGTGAAATTCAAAAACAGACCTTTTTCTCTCAAAAAATGATAAACTGGTAAAGCACAATGAATATTTTCTCCATCAATTCTTTGACCAAATCCATCCTCAAATCATATGAAATTTACCATAGAACCTGACAGTTTGGTAAAAGGAAAATGGATGTGATGAATGACATGATCTGTTGGCAGTGAGAATAAAGATAACTAACACCAAAACTACGTTCTTCAATTGGAGAATGCTTTAGTCATTAGCTAGACAACTGTTATGTTTTTCTAAGATGACCATGTACATTTTTCTTATAGTTTCATTTATATGTGTCATTGTTTTATGCTCAAAGGGCTTGTTAAATGAATGTTTTGTCTATAAAGCTGTCTAGTAAAGACATGTAGCAAGATCAGAAATATTCAGTTGCTAAGTTAATGCTGTCATCTAGTCTCAAGAGAGATTAATAGTTATTCGAAGCGGGTCTGTAAAAAAAAAAACCAAACACAAAAAGTTAATTTTTCTGAGTGGCACATGTGGTTTGTGCTTCCAGATTTCTTTTTGTAAGCTTTCTTTATTTGAGTCTTTGACTTATTTGTGTTACATGGTGAGCCATTCAACTGATTTAGGAATAAATTTGAGTGACAGCAGAACTTTCACGAAGCAAGAGCTCAAAGGTAAGAGCAAGAAACTGATAAGGAAAATATGTGTCTTTATATCTTTTTTATATATGAAGGTAAGATTCAGAAATGAGCTGGGGTGTTACTGACCAGAGCTTTAGGCCTCTCAACACCTCGTGGACTTCATAAGCTTGAGCAGTGTGTGTATGTTCTCTGTGCAGGCGTGGGGAAAGCTGTGGAGCCTGGGAATGGAGTTCACCATAAATAACTCATGGCTGCTGAGAGCGGTGGAATAATCTGAAGAAGAAATTCTCTTAACTTTACTGGAGAGTGTATCTGATTTATCTTCTGAGTTTGGTACCATATGGACATCAGTTTTCCCAGTGTGCAAATTTCTTTTGGAGATAGGATTGAGATCTACATTAGATTACAGGTTGAACTAAACAGCACAAGTGAATGTATCCTTTCCAGTTAAAGTGCCTGGAGCAGTGTCTGTAAGATTCATAGGACCAATGAGAGAATGAACCCTTGGGAAGCTATGTCTATGCTCCGTGGGGTATACCCCAGAAAAATTACATTTAAAGCATTTAAGTATCAAGTTAAAGTGGGACGAAGAGAACTCACCACAGTAAATGTATAAACTATATAGAACATATAGAATTCAAAAATAAAATACAGGAAGCAGATAGGACTACAGAATCATGAGTGGCAGTGAGAAGATGAATAATGATGAACAATGTTGACTGTTGTTTCCAGTGAAAGACCAGAGGGACCTTAAGTGAAACTGGAAGGTGGCTGATTCAGATGAACAAAGCAAGATATCCTTTCTACCAGTTTATAATCACTGTGTTTTAGAAAAACTGTAGATTATCCATGTTCAATGGAGAAAACTAATGGAGGAGAAATCCTTTGAAACACATATGAATAGTTTTAGATTCCATGAAACTAGTATTTGGAAATTAGGAGAATGTTTTGGGGAAACATCACAGCACAGCTTTGAGGATTTTTTTATTTTCATATACCCTGTCATAGCCACATCAGCACAGGTTCAAAATCCAAAACAGCAGCAGAATGTTCGCATCACCGAGCTCTAGAAATTAACTTTCTCTGTCTTCTGCTATAAGTTCTTTCCCTTGTAAAAGGGAAAGCCAGAGTGTAATTTTGAATCCTCATAAGCTATTCTAGGAACTGAACCAAGTCTCTTGGTCCTGGTGTGTAATCCTCATGGACTGCTGTTTTAAATGAAATTACTCTGCTTTTGTTTCAGCAGCTACTGTCAGTATGTGACCTTTCAGAGCACGTGTAGAAAATGCAACGGTCAGGGACACTTGCTTTGTTTGTTAAATGTTAGCATTTCTAAGTGTTCTCTACCAACCCATGCAGCAGCAAACAGCCAGCTCTTATGAGACCAAATACAAGTATCTGGATCCCCAGACTCTTGTTTTGCCAGTGTAAACCCATTAAAGTAAAAAAAAAAGAAAAAAAAGTGTTCTGGATGAAAATCTGGGATTAGTGTCCCAAATACATGGGAAGAGTCCCAGTGTTACTAGGGTGTCTCAAGCCATCTTCTCATTTCTGGATTCTGAAGAGCAACTACAAATTACTAAGGTTCAGAGTCTTTCAGGTTTCCAGTCAAAATTCAATGACCACTTAGTAGATATTCTGGTGTGACAATGCTGTCTTTTTAGCTGAAGTAGTCTTTCTTCCATGTTTATTCATCTGATACACGTGATCTGAAGAATCATAACAACCTCTGCTTTGAATTTTAATTATATTCAACCAAATCCCAGCTTCTGAGTGCATATATCATTTGAAGCAATAAGGTTATCACGGGAATTCTACAGACATGTGGATTGCAAATTTAGCAGTAATCATGTTTTTACTATTAGATTCTGTTCTTTACACACAGTATTACATTAATAGCATTTCCGTAGAGATTTTAGAAGGATGAACTTTTTTCTGTAGGTTGACTTTTAGGGGACAGTCTCTAGATTGTCTGAACTTATTGCTACATTTGTGTCATTTTTCCAAATTTAGTCCTTCTAAGTACCTAAGACAATAAACACAAGAAAGAAATCTTTGTGGTTATAGACAGTGCAAACCTTGCGCCTTGTGTCATGTCAAATGAGTGTTTTATTTCCTAAGGGCTGTAGGGCTATGACTACTACTACCAAAGAAACAGATAAATAGTGCAATGTTTGCAATAAAGAAAGTTGATGATATCTTATTTACTAAGTGGATATGCCTATTTAAAAGATATTAATATCTTGATAGACGATTTTGTGGAGAATTAATCAAACGAAAGGATCTTATCTCTGCTTAATACACACTGAAATGAAGTAGCTATGTAATAGATTTTCTGTATCTCACTGGTATGCTGCACATTCAGAGATGTTTAAAACATCCTTTTCCTGTGAGACTATTGTTCAGGAAAAATCACATGTTCTTGTTAAAAAAAATACTTAAAGTTTATTGAGCATAATAATAATAAAATCAATACTATAAAAATGTTCTGAGATAGTAGAGAAACATTAGTCCTAACAGCTGCAGAAAATGCTGTTATAGAAACAGCTAGAACAGTTAAAGGTTATGGACTATTGTTCTATTTCTCTGCTTAATAAGGCTTTACTTCAGTGGCATATGGGTGTGATTTAATTCTCAGACACATCTTTTTGTTGTGAGACAAAATTTACTGTACCATGGATCAATAAGCAAATACAAAGTTCAAAAACCACCAGGGAACAGAGTTAACAAGTTAAAATTAGAAGAATTAAGAAGCATAATTATTCATTTTTGCATGAGTTTTATGCCAATGTCACCGTTATGCGTACCAAAGCGAACCACATCTAATGCATGTCCACTATGAAAAAAACATAACCAAGGCAACCACCTTATAAAATTAAACACTGTTTTTTGCATCCAGTCTATTTCTTTTAATCAGAAATTAACCACTTTTTTTCAGTTAGGAATTCTCCTGATTCTTATGTACCATTTGGCAGTCAATTTCTTACAAAAGAGCAAATATATCTCTCTAACTCATTACATGGACATCCACCAGCAATCACTATATTTTAGTTAGTACTTTCTAGTAAATCTCACATTTTTTAGCATAAATGTTCATTGGAGGAGAAAATGGCATCTCACTGCCTCTCTAGGAAAGACTCCAGCTTGTCACAGGTACATGCATCTTGTCAGCAAGAGAAGCAGGTTTAACTCCTCAATATAGAGAGCAGAGAATTGAACCCAACCATTTTATCTGTCATGTGACTATTATTCATTTGGCATAGGGATAAAAGCACTGCAACATCTTATATTTTTATAAAGGACATGCTTCTATTTTCATAGTGTTGGGAAGCTGCTTTTTTAATGCTGTAAATCAGGGCAAAGCTTGCTTTCTTGATAAAGGGTTTTGAGTATCAAAAGCAAAATTTAGTATTTGGCAAGATAGCACCAAATTACCAATTTCTGCAAGAAGGAGGGAGAGACACACAGGTGGAAGCAACTGAACAGATGGTATCAAAGTTGTAAGGGAAAGAGTAATTTCACCTAACTTTACATTGTAAATGTCTTTACCTGAGGTAGCCTTTTTAGGCTCTCTTTATATTCATTGAAAAAGCCAGGTTAATCTAATCTTTAACAGTCACTCACCTTGGGGTAGCTCCATTCAGAAGGGATAATTCTCCAAGTACTAGGAAAGGATCTTTGGGGTACTAGCTCAAACACACATGTCTTCCAACAGCTAGGTGGATATCAACATAATTGTGTTATTTCTGTAACTTTTCCAAACCCAGAACACAAAGCTCACAACACTTCTGGAATGCTATGGTGCTGCATGGGCAGTGGCCAGGAAAAAAACCAAAACCAATCAACAACTACAGCTCAGATGAGACCATTTCTCCAATGAGAACCACTATTGTTATTAGTCATCACTCCTCTAATTTTTTTCAGGCCAGTACAGCATCTCCTGATGTTTTAGTTGATAACTTTTTTAAGAATCTGCCCCTAGAGTTTCAAAGGTACTTTAGATTCTTATTGAAAGTCAGAATGACAGCATCCATTTATGTTTAATTTGAAATTTTCTTGGTTTAAAATATATCCCAAATAAAATAATATTAAAGGAATAAGTTCAGTTCTAAAGGGCATGCTGTGGTACTCTTCTGTATTTTTTTTTTTGCAATTAATTCTTTTTCTCCTTAGGAAAAAGAAAAGAGTTAGTACTATAATGTCAAGCTAACTGATCACTGCAATTATTTGACAGTGATGTTGCTTCTAATTATCTCCCCTTTAATTTGCTAAGTGGGATGGTAGTTTGTTTTTCTTTTTTTTTAGTTTCAGTGCACCATTCTTCCTTACTTTTTCTGCACTGCCATTTGTTCAGCCACATTTACGAGGAAAAGAACTTTGTTAAAATCCCGATAAACAAAGAAGAACACTATGAGGGACTAGTTCTCTAAAGAATTATCCTTCCCTCACTGTGCAGGGCTCTCCAGACTATGGTGAACTTTAACATTATGTGTCTCTATCTTTCCAGGCTCATATGTAACTTTATTTCACAAGGATATTAATCCAAGAGATTTGTGCATATTTCTTGCAGTGCACATGCAGAATAAAATTCCTTACCTTTACAGAATGAAGCCAATGGCAGAACTCCAATAGTTCATGACTGTAATTTGGATATTTGCAATCCATCCTTCAGATTTGCCTTTGCTGAGGGCAGAGTGGATCTTAATTTATATACAGAATTTTTTCCTTTTAAAAGCAGATGCCACCTATGCTGTTTCATATAACCCAGGGAATTGCCTCAGTCCTAGCAAAAGGTTCCATGCAGAATTGCTCTCACTATTACAGTAACTGCTTTTATGGCAGGGAACAACACAGCCCAAAGAACAGCATATTCCTGAAGGATACATGAAAAGGATTCTTCCAAGAAATAGAAACACCAGTTACCAAGAAAGTGTCCCTGTCATTTAGATACTGGTTTGGCACAGCTTGTGCTCAGCAGCACACTGATTAGTGTGTAGCACGACCAGATAGGGGAGTAAGCGTGTTTTTCACACTTTCTGTTTGTCACTTGCACACACTCAATCGCATGTTGAACATGATCTCTCAAAATATTAGCTGTTTTGAAATTCCCGTGCACATTTTGGAACGAAATGTTTGTGTCATTACAGTATTTGAGATACAGCAGTTGATTTTCCCCCTTCATTTAATTAGTTTTTTCTTCTGTATTCTTAGCACAGTGACTTCTTCATCAAGGTTTACTGCCTCCATGTTAATAGGCTCTCTAAAATAACAGTTTTTCTTCATCGTCATTGGACAGTTTTAAATGTAAGATATTATTAAGTTAATCTTTAATTTCGGAGTCTCCTGATATGTTTACTTTTTAATATCACTGCTCACGCTTAGGATATTCTTAATAATTAAAATAACAAGTCACTTCAGGTCTGGAATTGAAGATGAAACATACTTTTCAAAATCTAAAATAAAGGTTTCTCTTGGACTGAAGACTATATTAAGAGATAATTCTGAAATCTTTGTAATTTTGGAGTAGATTTTTTTGAACAAGAACCAACAACTTGCTTAGTAAACTAGAAATATAAAGGAAATATATAGCCATAGAACACCCACCATATTTCTTCGTATGACTGGCTACATTTTCATTTGTACAGGACTCTGATCAGAGTCTAAATGTGCCGTAGTTAAGAAGAAAACAACTGTCCATTATGTTTTGGACTGCAAGTGCCATCTCAAAATAGGCTCAAAAAGTATATATTTTTTAAATACTTCTCTACAGTCCCTGACTTTAAGGGATCCAGTGCCTCACTATACTGTGAAAATTTTTACAGTAATACGTATTACTTCTACTGTTTCATTTTCTTCTTTCAAAGAGAACACATTGATAAGCCACTGACAAGAAATTTTATTAAGGTATTCTGATCTCTTTCATTTCTGCCTGAGACTTCTTAAGCAGTTCTTCATGAGAAGAAAAGCTACTCAGTAATAGTAAAAATTGTTGTGTGAAGTTCTACATTTAATATGTCAGAAAGACCAAGGATACTGAGGTTCAAATATGTAACCACAATAGGTAAAGCTGCTGAAGCACATAGTCCCTCTTTACTCTGGAAATGGCACATGCTGAACATGCTACAAACATACTTAAAAATAGGCAATTACCTTATTCTCTTTTTGAATAAATACTTCCTTGGACTGTTTAGACACTGGAGTTTTAGTTTAGTGTTCAGATTGGATATTTTAAAGAATACCCGTGAGAAGAAAGGCAGGTACGCTATTTAGTACGAGTTCCCTCATTTCTAATAACTGCACTGTTCAAAGCAAAGGACAAGGACACTCTGCCTGATATTCTGTGTATGGGCAAACATTTTTAAGAGTAAGTAAAGTCTCCGCTGATGACAGATAGCACCTTTTCTGACTATGACAGATAGCCATTCAGTGAGCTTTCTACGTATCCACTGCACAAATTCTATTTCTCCAGCCAGATAAGGAAAAGCGATAGCAGATAGAAATCTGTGTCAACACAAAGTAAATTAAAAACAGAGGTCTTCCATCTGATAGTATCTTTTTATATAATGTAATTTCTTTAGCAAATGTTCTGTGTTTTACTTCAGAAGATTATAGAAAAAGTGTGGCTGATGGATTATAAAGGAAATAGGCAAAGCTGCACAGAAGGGCATAACATCAAGAGTAACAAAACGCAGTTGTTATAGTATATATTATAAACCCCTATTTGCTGTCACTTTATAAAAGCCGTACTCTGCCTCTTGCTCTAAGGAAAAAGAATATATTAAGGAGAAAAAATATATTCAGATTTATGCCGACTGATATGCCTATTTCCTGTTAAGTACTGTGACCAAATGTTTGCATACTTCATTCTCTTCGAACTTTCTTTCATGCTTGTTTCAGATGTTATTTGTTTCACTCCATGTATTTTAGTATTCAAGGAACTTAGTGGAGCAAAATGGAAAGTTTTAAAATGGGAGTAGAACATTATATGTAAAATTCCTGTTAACAATGGTGGGAGGTCTTTATCTAATTTTCCATTGTTTGTGTTGAAAATTCATTCAAAATTTCTAACAATGGAGCTTTAGTAGATTACTGATTCATTTCAAAAGATTTTCAGAAACATCTGGTATTTCACACACACACAAAAAATGTGACAATTGGGCTATTGAATATGTCAAAGGAGACAGAAGCATACTGATTTGTCACAAAGAGTAGTCCCCATCCCTGTTTATCACCAATTGCTTTAGAAAGATGTTTAAAGAGAGCAATACACATAATGCACATTCGATTTGAAAAATCAAGCATTCTATGGTAATCAACATTGTCTTTAACCTTGAATCAACTGACAATATATGATTATAAATACATGTTCTCTCTGAGAATAGAAGAGGCAACATAAGCAAAGAGCACACAAGAATACGTTAAAATTACTTTTATAAATAGATTCCATTATAATAATTTGATGATCAGCATCTTGTTCAGCCATCATTTGTATGCTACAATTTTTTACCAAATGAAAACCATTCACAAATAGCTATACTGCACACTTGCAGAAGTCAGAACCTATAATTTATAAAAAAAGTATTAATGGAAAGAGGATAAGTCAATGATGCTGCTCTCTGAATTATGCCGTAATTTTTTTGCACTGCTGAAGGTATTACAGGCCATTAGCATGTCATCTGTACATTTAATGGTTTTGGAAAATATGAGATTGATAATTCAGAAAAGGTCTTTCTTTTAGCCAGAGTTAAGATTATCCACAACGCTTTGTTCATATGATTTCCAGTTTTTCCATATAGGTCTAGCTGTGACATGATATTTCCATTCAACTCTTCATCCAAAAAATGGGCTTAAAACACGAAAAATAAAAGAAGCTTTAACTTGTCAATGCAGGACAGTGATCGATCACATTTTTAAGTATAATTAAGTAATTTTTAAGTATAATTAAGTAATTAAATACTGAATTTACTACACTTAGACTAATTATAGTAGTTTTCTGCACTACTAATGAAATTTTGCAAGCCAAGTTTCTGATCCACAGTCTAAGGAATTCAGAGAGAACCTACCTCTGTGCAACGCAGAGGTAAAATGGTTCACAGCCAAAGTTGTCAAAGTACCTTTATAGAAATGTGCAACTGAAGAAAGGGCACTGTAGGTATTCGATCCACTAAATAACCGACAAAAAAAACCCCACATAATATAATACAAAAGCAGATCAATGCCAGTAAAGTTTCTACAGAAAAGTTATGATACAAGATTCATTTATTTGGTGGGGTTTACAACGGTAATTTCTTAGGAGAAAACTAGGATCTAATCTTAAAAACAAACAGTAAAAAGTATAAAGTACTAAGATATGAAGAGGCATACACTATTTGCAAAATTTCAAAGACTTGGAATAAAGCAAGTGAAAAACAGAGGTCAGGTTTTGATTATTTATGAAAATATACAACAAAACATCCAGTCTGCTTTTTGTTGGTTTTTTTTTTTTTCAATTTAGAACAAAATGCAGAAATACAGGACAAAATCTAAAAATAAAATTACATGCATGGGAATTTGGAAAGATAGGAGCATTCAGAGCAAAATGTTCAACACCTTCAATTTTTTTCACACCTTCAAAGCCTGTCACATCTCAGAAACTCAAAAGATTTTATGTGTCTCATTATTATACTAAAAATTATCCATATAAAAATCTTTTACAATTATATAAAAGCTGTAACCATTATATACATTTTTATTTATTTTGAACTTGGACTGATGAGATCAATATTGTGTACTGAACTTTGCATGGAATAAGTGTCAATAACTCTCAACAGAATAAAAAGAAATTATTATAAATGCTTAGAGTAAGGATATTTTAAATTTATTTGCCTAGATTCTGAAAATTTCCTGATAGTGGAAGTGATAAAAATGAGGTAGAGAATCTGCCTGCACAGAATTTTCCTGTACAGAAGGATTCAGCTTTGATAAATTATCCTGTATGCACACAAATAGTTAGTTTGAATTGAAGCACAGGATATAAAAAACATATCTGTTTTGCTGACATAGTGACAATGCCATTTTTCCCTGGACTCTAAAGTGGTTTCTCACTGGTGCAATTTTAAACCCTAAATTCCATTGAATTGTTCATGCACTGAAGAAACCAGATAAAGTGATTGAGTTAAGTGTTTTATAAACCAAAATTTTCTTGTTTGTTTTCTTTGGAAATTGCTGGATATAAAAATCTCTGTGAGCACTGTCCATTATTGACATATAAAAGAGCACTACTGTAATTTCCTTTTATACTGCAAAGTATTGCAGGCTGATGAAAATGGGGTTTCAGAAAAGTTTTCATTTCCCCTCCTTGTTGATCAGATGTTCCTCCCCTTCACAGTGTTAGCAACTGTGATAATGTCACTCTTACTTCAAAGCAAGCAATTTCACAGAAATTTAACTAGATATATTTAACTAGAATTTACCCCAAAATCCTTTTCACATTTTTAAGCAATCTTTCAGAATTTAAATGAAATTTCAGATAGAGATTCAGATTTCTTTTTTGCATAGTTTATAGGTTATTTTATGGTTCTGGTACAAGAAACAATTTTATGGTTTCTCTAACTCATATAAATTTATTCCCTTTAATTATATTTCTCCCGTTTCTGGTTTTCATTCTGTCTTAACATTCAGAGCATTACAAAGTCTATGAGTTATAAGATAACAGAAGAAAAATTTAGGAAGGCATATATTAATAAAAATAGTCAGCTGAAAAACCTGTAAAAATTGAGAGAATTTGGTTGCTGTAACGTGTAATGTTGTTTCTGACTTTGCTTTGCAATCTAGGTAACTGTGCCCCACTGTTTTAAAAAAGACACACAGCTAAATGCCAGCACTGTAAATCTGCAGCTTGAATATTTTCTTCAGAATACTGCTGATATTTCTTTAGAATCCCATGTAAATGGAGCACTTCAACCCTTGCAGTCGCTTCAGCTAGTTGATGATTAGCAATCCCTGTATCATCTTAATTCTTGTTGCTGTAACATAAGTATAGCAGGACTTGTAAAGCAAACATTTGTGAACTTGGAGTTTGGTGAGGTTTTTTCCAAATAAATCCACAGACTCATGTTTGAAGCTTTTGTTACTAGTCTGTTCCTACATGCAACCTCTAATACTCCCCATTTTAAAAATCTGAAAATGTCAGCAGAGTTCCCTCACAACGGAGGCCTATAATTGGCAGGATAGGATTAAGAGAGGGGTTTTGATCTATTCCATTTAGCACTTCAATTGTTTTCCCTTTAGTTTTATGCTGGGTTGGGTTTTGGGTTTTTCTATGGGTGTTGGTTGGTTGGTAGGTTTTTTTCCATAATCCAAAGCCTACTGAAATCTTTAATTCTTCTTAAAAAGAAAAGAGAAGGGAGCTTACAACTTAATTGCTAAATAATGTAGACCAGAAAAGGGCTGATCTTTTTCACTCTTCCCATTGTTCTTTCCGGAAAGCTTTTTTGCTCTATTGTTTTTTCTGTTTGTTATGTTTGGATACATGCAGGAAGGTGCAGCAGGGATGAGAAAAGCACAAGAAAAATGGTAACTCGATACTTTGCAGCCACAATTTGAGCCAAAGAGCAAATACCTACAATCAATACCTTTACTTCTACATTGTAGAAAATTTGCTACTTTTGGTTTTTTTACCATTCTATATTAGGGATGATACTGATTGCTACATACTACCAACAAAGAGATATTGATCAGGACATTCTGGAGACAAAGATAAAATTGCCTTGTGGTTAAAATAACTCTTATTCTTAGCAGGAAAGAAGAAACAAAATGTACATGATACAGCAAAAACCATTTCCTATGTGATTTTGTCATGTTAATTGACATTCATTCCTTGTCATTTCCAGGAATATTTACGTCTATTGATTGGCTGATGTTCAAGCTCACAATGTCACCATGAAGAGCTGAAGAAAGGCTTAGACGTCATCTCAGTACCAGAGAAAACTTGGTATCTCCTTCTTATTTTTGTTCCTCATGTGACTGAAGCATTAGGCAGTAACATTGTGTGTCCAGGACTGTGTCTTTTGGGAGACAAACTCTCAACAATGTTAGAGCACTGGCACTTCCTACCTTGGTTTGTAGGCACTGACAGTGAAGGCAGGGAGCAGATGCAGTGTCCAAGGCAGTGCAGATTAGAAAGGCAAAAGAGAAAAAGAGACTGAATACAGGGGGAGTAAACAGGATTAATATCTGTTACTGACTTTCTTTTGTCTCCTTGATGAAATTGCCTCTCCTTCTGGTAAAAGCCCACCATAAGGACACACGGAGACTATAAATATATATAAATATAATTTTATTCGTCCTTAATACTGAAGGAGTTTCCCAACGTGCACTAAAACTAGGATGTCTTCACTCCCTTTCTATACATATTTTCAGTCCAGTATTTCACTTAATTATAAGGAGATAAGCATATTTTCTGAATAATGAGAGATCCCCCACCCAACACCCTCATTTAAAGAGAGTAGGACCACAAACACACAACATTATGAAGAATGAGACGGTAATTACTTGTGCTGTTACTGGACAAATCTTTATTTTATCCATCCTTCTTTCCCTTCTTCCTCAGAATGATTCCTTCACAAACGCAAACTGCAAATAAGTAGATTCCTCAGCACTGGAGGAGAGCTTTCCTCAACATTGGTCTTCAGAGTATTACATGGCTAGTGAGTTGAGCAAGAAAAGATGGATGTCCCTGCAAGATGGAACAGAAAGCAAGTACAGCTCCAACAGCCTGGATTTACAATAGCTCACTAAAATGCTCTAAAATTTTTTGGTTAAAATTTTTTTTTTTTTTTTTTTTTTTTTTTTTTAATTCACCATCTGGTCTTACTTTTTAGAAAATGCTGGTATGCTGCTATGGTACCTTATTGGCCCCTGCAGTACACCTGGTAAATATAATAATACACATTTCACTGAACAAAAAAAAAAAAAAACAAAACCCTTTATTTTTTGCAAATCTTTTCTGACTGCCATGGATATTGCACTATACACGGATTTGGCAGAGGAAGGGAGAATAAAAAGGGGATGATGACCAAATGCCCAGAAAATTAAAGTTTTTAGGATAATTTCAATGCCCTTGGACACTCACTTAACATCTCTCTGACTTCCAGTCTCTGAGAAGGTTATGAAAGCAGTTAGAATTAGAAAGGGTATGAAAGCAGTTAGAATTAATAGCATGCCACCCTGAAAAAAAACCAAGGCAAAAATAATCTACTGCATGTTTTATATCTTTCTGTACCAAACCAAGCCAAACTAAACCAAACCAAACCATTGGTTTTTTTACCCAGAAAAGTGCTTATAATTTGCTCTGGTTTTCTACACACAGAGGTCTTTTGAGTCTTGATGCAAGAAGTATAGAAAAGAAAATATCATTAAACTGAGTACACAGTTTTATTTCTAAGGTGTCAGGAACACTTTTACTACTTTCACATTTTTTAAAAATTACAACCAATTAAATTTCTCACTAAAGTAAGAATAAAATTGATGCTTAAAAATTTAGATAATTTCACTTGTACACCTCATAGAAGCCACCACAACGGTGACTGGGTAAACACACTGACAAAAAGGGATATATCTTTAGCTGGAGTCCCAAGGCATCCCTGATAAGCTCACCCAAAATCTCTGTGATGGGGAGTAGCTGGCAGAGCAAAGAAACCTTGATGGGTCCAGGACAAAGAAACTGTGATAATGAACTGATCTCCCAGAAAACAGGAATCAGCAATCATTATTCCAGTAACTGACGATGTGCGCCCTCTTATGTATCTCCAGTAAAAAGTACAAAAAGTAAATTTCTGCCTACTTAAAGAGAGCTTCTCTGCACATTTTTCCAGTGCTTGATCTGCACAAGGTCTCCTGGACAGACCACAGTCTTGCTGGGGATGCCTGCCTTAACTCCACACTCCATGACACCAGGACATTGATAAGCACTAAGTGATCACAAAGTGACAATTTTTTCTTCAGTGATTGGAACAACTTGGTGAGTGCTGTAGCAGTAACAGCTTGTATGATACATTTATGGGGCACACACACAAGCAAATGTTCATAAGCATATATTTGCTTCCATAGTTGGAACTCAGTAATTGCTTTACTCTAGTAATATATATGCACACAACCATATATAAATTTAATTGCTCTCCTAGTAGTAATTTTGCAGAGATTTGTGTATGTGTATATATATATTATGCATTTGGTTTTAATAACAATAGCTTTGTAGTGACTTGTAATGAAGACATTCTCAGAAACTTCTGTGACCTTGTGTATTGTGGAACCCTGAGAATCCCAACCTCCATCTTCATACAGCTGCCAGTCAGGGTACCCTCAGAGGTCATGATAGTGACCACTACAACACCACAGAAAAATTAAATGTTAAATAAGACAGGAGAGCCTCCCAGAATAATGGAAGAATGCTTAACATGTTTGATAAGGTGAATTTCCACACATTTGATAAGGTCATTCACTGCTCTGCCCTTCTAGATAGGGATTTTTTGGTTTTATGTACCATTTTACATTTCATCAGACTAATGCCTATGAAGGATCAAATAAACCAGATATTTCATAGAATTACAGAATAGAATAATAGAATCATCAAGGTTAGAAAAGACCTCCAAGATCATTGAATCCAACCTTTGACCAAACACGACGTTGTCAACTAAACTTTAGCACAAAGTGCCATTTCCATAGCACTAAGTGCCACGTCCAGTCATTTCTTGAACAGTTCCAGGGACAGTGAATCCACCACCTCCCTGGGTGGTCCATTCCAATGCCTAACCATCCTTTCAGTGAAGAAATTCTTCCTGATTACCGGCCTGAATCTCCCCTGGCAGAGCTTGAGGCCATTTCCTCTTGACCTGTTGTAAGTTGACTGGGAGTAGAGACCGATCAACACTTGGCTGCAACCTCCTTTCAGAGAGTTGTAGAGAGCAACAAGGCCTTCCCTCAGCTTCCTTTTCTCCAGGCTAAACCACTTTATGCTTAAGATTCTGGCACAATGTTTAGTATAATCATCTCTGATTCTTAGGGAATCAGTTGTTCCCAGGTTGTAAGGTGCTGCCACACAATGTTGAAGGAGGAGTTAAATCACTCACCAGAGTGGAGTCAATGTCAGGATTTCTCATAGAGGTAGTGGTGACTTAAGAGGCTACCTAGAAACTGACTAGACAGGAGTAAGGGAATAAAGGTGGATATTTATTTAAAAGGCCTTCAGAGGTACACCCTGGGCAGGCCAAAGGCTACACTCAAGGACGACAAGTCATGAATTCTTCACACTTTTATAGGTTTGGTCCATTTGCATATCAACACAATTTTACCAATTAAACTTTAGCTAATGATGTAATTTCCCCTCAGCTTGTCTCCCTTTTCAGAGACTTTTGGTTTATACTTTTGGGCCGAGGACGGTCTGGGTGTCCTTGGAGAGCAGGCCTGGAGAGGCTTTGTTATGTCTATCTTAGCATGAGAGAACAGCAGCTCACAGGCTACAGGACACTTTAGAATTACACACTAAGGAATACAGAATTTGAAAAATAAGAAAGTTAAAACTTAAGGAATCAGTAGGACCTGGGTCCCTAGAGGAACAATAACAGATAATTATAAATGCCCAAAAAATATCTCAGTGGACATCAAACGATTTCAAAAAACAGAACCTTCATTCTGATATGGACAGAATCTGACTTAGAATTGGTAGTTCTTCAGAATAAATTGCAAAAGTGGTAAGGGGAGGAATAGCTTTCACAGATCTCCACAAAGTACAAAATATATTGTGTTACAGTAAACATCCCAATCATATTAACACCAATAAATAAAGACAACAGTACAGACGAGACCATTGATTTATTCATAAATTCTGATCTGTTTTCACTTTTTTTATAACCCCATTTAATCACTGCATGTTTTTAAGGTTGTCATAACAATCTCTTTCTTTTTTTATTATTAAATGATGTTTTATAGGACAGTTCTATAATCTTGTCAATAGGCGTTTCATTGTATGTTTTTTATAAATGAGACTTATTAGTCTCAGTTGTGACTACCTCCTTGCAAGATAAATATTCTAAAAGTTGAATAAACATAATAAACAAAAATCTTCTGTTAGAAATGTCCCTCCCTATTTCCAGTGATTAATGACCATCTCTGCCAGTCATATTGCATTCATAATGCAGGACATGTTTGTCACTTGCTTGGCTCCAGCCCACTCTGTATTTCCTCCTTGACTCTACCCTACTTATCCCTCTAAAGGCAAATAGTGTATGTGAGGAAAAAACATCCTTATTCTTTCCAATCACTTTGCATACTGTCACATTACTGCATCATAATGTGCTGCACCCCCACAACTAAATTAGCCAACCTAGACTACAAGTAATGCTAGAAATGTAAACAAACTAGTTATTGAATGGTATCTATTATCCTGCATTTAAAACAAGTCTCTGGAAATGCTTATGATCTAGCATGGACTTAAGGGTTATATAAAATTATTATTTATGTCAATAATACGTACTGTGCAGTTACCAAGTTACCATTTATTTTGATAGTGTGAAAAATTAATAGATTAGGTCAGATGGTAATAACTTTTTTCTGTTTTTTACTTTACTTTCTGAATTTACCAAATATATTCTGAAATTTTTTCTATTTATTCTAGTCTATGAATCATACACTCAACTGTCTGTTGTCATGCCACATGGTTCTTTGCTTTATTGCTTGTTCAGTGGCTGAACTAGCAGAAAGATATGTTACAGAGCAGTAGCCCACCTCCACAACTGTGGCATGAAGCAGGAGACTGAACAGCAGCAGCAATTCAACTCCTTTCATGTCTCAAAACTACTAGTTTTGCCTCTCCAACTCCAACCTTCCACATATATAACTTTCTCATAAGAAAGCTCGTGCAAGCACTTGACACCACATTACCCTGCCTTGTGTCAGCTAACTGCTAGGTGCATTGCTCCCAAAGTGGAACCCATGATCCTGGAACAGGGGTACTCAAGGTCAATATACCACATATGGAGAGAGTTGATCACTTCAATGCTGGATTAGCAGTCATGAGCCTACTGAAAAAAACGGCTCTCTGAGCTGGCTAATAAAAAAAATGTAATGGAGAGAGCTTATCTTAAGCTTTTTCCTAATCCACAGTTAGAAGTGCTTAATTCAAGTCTGAGTGGAAGCAGCTGGTACCTCCAACCAGGGTTTACAGTCAGAAACACTCCCAGAACTTGGAGAATAAGTTTTCTACAAGACAGCAAGGAGGGAACAGCCTGTCCTTTATGCTATAGCTAGGAAAAGAAGGGACTGAGATGGGAAGAGATTCCCTGTTGTCCTTCCCCCAGCAGCTGTAACTCTAGCCCAGAAGTTAGCCCTAGTACACATTCACTTCTGTCTGTCCTTTGAAGCAACTGCAATTCCCTCCAGGTCTAACCCACAGCTACTTCCACCACAGAAGCAAACACACTGCTAAGCCCCAGTTTATTGTGGAGTATCTAATATTTTCCAGTACTGAACTAATTTTGCAATTCCTCTCTGTTTCATCTGCCAAAGCTTCTGATTTTCTGCTGCTTAAGCTCCTTTTCTCATCTATTCTCCTCCACTTCTTACCATAAACAATTTTCACCTTCTATCAGAGGCTGCATTCAACAATGTCCCATTCTTCCTGAATCTTGTTTTACCTTTAGCAATGGGAGTTGCTGCAGTGGTCCTGGATGAAGGTTGCCTTTCTCTGGATAACTAAGTACTCATAATGATCAGTATCAGATGAACAAATTACCTTTGACTTTGTGTTTTCTCTTCTTTTGTGAGTTCTCAGTTTTAAGAAGACAGGATCAGACATAACCAGAGCATCACCAGCAGTTCTTGAGTATCTTCATTAAGTTTTTTTTCTCTTTTTCCTCCAAATGAACAGTTTTTACAACTTATAATATTGTATAAAACGTCACCATCCAGGGTCTTCCCCTCTGTTAAAGCGTTCTGAAGCTAAAGAAAAAAAGCAATTGAGAAAGCAATATAAAGTCCTGCTGCTACAATGCCTTCATTTTGAGCATACTGTATTTCTTGGTGCAGATGAGCCATCCACTAATAAGTTTTTCAAATTATCCAAACAAACTCTGAACTTCCTGCTGGTTCATTTCTCTGTATCCTTCTCTTTTCTCTTGTTGTCAGCGGCATGGTTCCTGCAATGCTGTTAGACCACCTGTTCAAAAGAATAATAATAACAATACCCCTTACTGTTAAAAATATAGCATTTCTCCCAAGTTAACAAATTTCCCATTACACCACTTTAAAATTATCTTGGTGCAATTAACATATCCTGATTGATCCCATTGGAAGTATCCAGGCACTATAATGTAACTAGTTAATCGCCACAGGAAGAGTCAGCCAAATCACCTGCTCACACTCATGATGGGGTCTAAATTGAATTCCACAGGAACAAGCTCTGGCAGAAGTCACAGTTTATTTAATATCTGCCAGGAATAAGCTGTGCTGTTATGGAAGTAGCTGCCACATTCCCTGTACCACAGTCAGTGCAAACACAAAAGCTCAGTTTAGTGGGTATGCCACAATCCAGTATCAAACCTCTTCCCTGCAGCTGGGCTCCCTACAGCAACAGTTACCTCCAACAGAGAGATGGTTCCAAAATTAAATTGCCTTCCCTCAGATACTGAATCTAATAGCTTACATTTCTCTAATTGCTCTCACTCCCATGGCATCCCTTCCTGGCTCTGGTAACAAGTTGAGTGTGGATGTGCCTTGTCCATCCTTGGATATAGGGATAAGGTTATTGACATTACACCCCGCAAAATCTGCATAGTTTAACAATGTCCTAAGGTTTGCTTAATTGGGGAAATCATGATTTTTTTCTGTTTAGTGTAATTTTTCCCGTGGGATAGCCTTGGATTTATGTCAGCCTTTTTACAGCAGGGAGACCAATAATAATCTCCAGCTGTGAGCAGAAATCAGGTGCAGATTTTGGTTCAGTTATGAAAAATAAAATAAGCTATGAATTGTGAGAGATTGGTGAGTCAAGATTTGGCCAATAAAAAATGTGCAACTGTGGAATAAAATTCATACCATGTAAGTATTGTATTTTTTTTAAAAACCCAAACAACAAAAACAAAACAACCACATGTAGATCTCATTGTGTTAGAGTCTAAACGCAAAGAAAGAAAGTAGCATTTATCGCCCAAAAGAATTGCAATCTAACTACATGGAATAGTATCAGTTCTTTTAAAGAACAGAGAACTGAGCAATAGGTGGTATAGTCAAGATTTTTGCAGATGGTTATGACAGAAATACCAGAAGTCACAGAGGGAGGAAATGAAGATAAAATGTCTCAAATTCAATCTGCAATCTTAATCAAGCTCATCCTTTCCTTCCTCTGAGGGTCCTGATTAGATGCACAAAATGACTGATTCCAAGCTACAGCTTATTTTGAATAAATTATTGATGTAGGTTAAGGCCACTTCTGTGAATTATGATGAACAAAAATGACACCCAAGGTCATAAACTCAACCTTTCAATCAGACAAACAAAAACCAAACAAACGTGGGATTGTTTGGATATATCAACAACCTAGTCCCGTGAAATGCTTATATCCCAAATATTCCTAGGACAATCAAATGGCTTCGTGAATAATTCACTTACATTGCTGAAAAAAGTTTCTTCAGACTTCATTCGGTATGCCCATGATATAACTTCTAAAGGAGAGAAGGGTTTCATTCACATATAGATTTCTGAATTCGTGTTATAGCAACAATTAGGCACCGTCAGAAATTCCCCATGTTCATCTAATGAAAAACCTACCTGTAGCATGATTTAAACTTATCTGCCATGTTTACAAAACCAGCATCGTACATTTTAGAAGAGATTTGAAGTATCTGTACCTTAAACAGCAAAACATCCAGAGAACAAACACAGCTATATCAAAAGAAAATGCTCAACATAGTCAGTTCTGTTATCAAAAGGTCAGTATTGAAAGCTATATATGTAAAACAAATCTTGATCTTTTTTCTTTTTTGTGGGCTTTATAGAAATGTTAATTATAACATTAAGCTTTGATAGTATTATTGTGCTGGTTTGGGGGAGTGTTAAATTAAAGAGCAAGAAGAGGTTGTTTTCCACTGTTGTTTTGTTTCATTTTTAAGTCAGAGACATGTTTTCAAGTTTGGTTAGGAACTAATTCCCACGTGTCATGGGTCTGAGAGGAACATGGAACAAAAGGTCAAATTTCACTTGCTGCTGCAGGTTTTTGTGTGGAAACCATACACACAATTGGAGAAGGATGTAACTGGAGAATGACTTGTGTGGGCATGGAAAAGCCTTAGGAAAAAATACAATTTAAACACAGCTGGGAATAAAACACCTACCTTAGAGTGCTATATTCTACTTTTTTGTTGATGTTGCTGTAGGTTTTCAGTTTTTTATGGGGCATATTTTTGCATTTCTTTTAATGTTAATGTTTGCCTGCATAGAGAAAACATATTCAAGGTGGTATGTTTTCCCTGAACACCCTTAGTTCCATCCTCTTGACAGATGTTCAGAACCTATTGTTATTCACTACTATCCAAAGGATATTTACTATCTTTTTTATGAACTACTTTTCCCAGAACCCCATATTAACTCCAAATTTCCTATTCTCTGGATTACATTTTCTAGATTTTTTGCAGAATTTAACTTCAGAGGACTAGGAAAGCCTTTGCATATTAATGTTATCATCTTGAGCCATGTTTCTGAAATTTTTCAGTTTGTTACCCATACCTCTTCTGCATTGTAATGAGGATAACTGGAAGCTGCTTATTTTTTAAAGGAAACTTAGATTCTTGAGACTCAATAACACTTTTTCTGCATCTTCTGAAAAACATTACTATCCTCTCTATAAATCAGTGAGTAATTGTTCCCAAAGTTTTCTACCAGAGGATTCTCAAGTGCATGACATGATAACAGCATAATCTTAGCTTAGAATGCTTTCTGCTAGTACTGGCTCAGATTCTATTTGTGCTTTTCAAGGATACTCTGCATGGAACAATCAGTTTCAGTGATTTATTTTTCTCCCTTACAGAATAACCTCTTTTTCTAATCACTGTGTTGAAAGATTCCTGTATTTCAGATTAGTTTGGAAAACATAAGCAATAGCTTTATGTGATTGATTCTTTTTTGTTGTTGGGAGGAACACAGAAAATTTGCTCTTACAGTCAAGGAGTGTGTTTGTTTAGATCTAGATCACCAAATGATTAATCACTGAAATGAGCATCAAAATCAACACTTCGTAAATATGCTAACAAAAATATAGACATTAATCTACCCAATGATACACAAGCAAAACTGGTAGGACTTGAATTTCAGGCTTGTCAATAAAAAAATCTAGTCCTTTAGAAAGAAATAGAAAACACAATGAGAAATTAGAAACTTGATTAATACAGAGGAGAGAAGAGGAAAGATTAAACTCTGCTTTGTATGACACATGACCCATGTGACAAAGAATAGATTACAGCACCGTGCATATGGATTTCCATGTATATATACATATCTATATATATATATATGGGGGGGGTGAGTGTGTGTATGTATATATATATTTAGGTGTATATCAGCTAGAGTAAACTGACAATGCAATTAAGCCATGAAAATATTATCATAGACAAAATTCCATTAATATGTCAACAATAATTTTTCAAGTTTTCTTCTCACTTTTAAACCGAGAGAGAAATGCTTCTGTGCTTCCTTCCCAAGATATTATTTTCTGTCATCTGATATTTGCTTGTACCAAAGCCGACTATATATTCTTGCTTTAGATGAAGAGGAAAGCTGAGAGCCCTTAAGTCCCCAGCAAGGCTTTTTCATATACATATGGAGGGACAATTTGTCCGGGATTTTAAAAGGACTGGTGTGTACAGAAACGAAGCTTGAGATCTGAATTTTATGTTGTCTTGAGTGCTAACCATAAAAAAGGGAAGAGAGCTTTTATTAAAGTTGCAGAATAAATAATTTCTACCAAAACTCCAATAGTCAATGAAATAAGCCCTTCTTGGTTCTGTTTGGCTGTAAAACTTGGCTGATTGTTTGTCATTTCAGTGGAAACATGACAAGAACACCTGAAAATACCTCCAGCTAATCTCTGCAGTAGCTAGATTTGTGCCATTTCTTACTTGCTATACCTAAACTCACTCTTTCAACCGAATCTAGAAATTACCTGTAAACCACAACAACCTACAGACTGCAAAGGCAATGAGCTCCCAAGGGAGAAAGCTATAGACAGGCAGGCTGCAGCAGTAAGCAACACGATTAGCAGATGAACTTCTGACAGATTCTAGATGTAACTGGGGCACTTCCAATTACAGCTTCTTCAGCTTGATCTTCCCTTCAAAAAATCAGAATCAATAAACAATGGAAGAACTCTTCAGCCACAGAAGAATGGTAAGCTGAATACTAATATTTTACATTCTTTTTCCTGTCTAATTTTTCTTTTAGGTGCTATATGAAATGTCCCAAAGCCAAAAGTGAAGTGTCTGGCTGTTGTTTACTATGTTTCTTCACTGCGACACTTTGGCAGAGTAATATAAATGTAGAACAGAAACATTTGAAGCCAGATGTAGGATACAGCTGATTAAATAATTATATAACTGATTAATTTTAAATATTTATTATTTTTATCTATTTAGTTGTATTTATTTTATTATTTCATTTTATTTTATTTTTTGACAGTTTAAATTGCATAAAAATATCCTAATGATTCATGGGGATTGTGACCCTCAGAGTAAATGTATTGCTGACCCTCCTCTGGATATTGCACTTTACAGAGAAGTGATGCTGTGTGCTTCTCAGAATCACAGAAACATTTAAGTTGAAAAAGACCTTTAAGGTCATTAAGTCCAGCCTTTGGCCCATCACCACCTTATGAACTAATCCATAGCACTAAGTGCCATGTCCAGTCATTTCTTGAACACCTCCAGGGATGGTGACTACACCACCACCCTGGGTACACCATTCCAGTGCTTAACAACCCTTTCCATGAAGAAATTCTTCCTCCTTACTAACCTTAACCTCCCCTAGCAGCTTGAGACCATTTCCTCTTGCCTGTCGCTGGTTGCCTTGGAGAAGAGGCTGACCCCACCTGCCTACACTCTTCTTTCAGGGAGTTGTAGAGAGCAATAAGGTCACCCCTGAGCCTCCTTTTCTCCAGGTCCCTCAGCCACTCCTCATAGGCCTTACTCTCTAGACCCTTTACAAGCTTTGTTGCCCTTCACACAAAGAGGGATTTATCTGATTTAATGCAGATGCTAGGACTAGTCAGTCCCTTTCCATCCATGGAGAAAATGGGCATTCCCAGAGCACAATTCTTCTCATCCTCAAGGTGACATTTAAAACAGCTCAGATGATTCAGGCCTTTAAATTCTTTATTTTTCCTGACTGAAAAAAAGCCATTTAGGAAAATAACAATATGTAGATATCTTTGCTGTAGACACCTGGACTTCAGTAAAATAAAATAATCTTCACAGCCAGGTCTGACAGGTAAAATTGTCTTAATATGTTTATACCTCAAAGTATACCACAAAAACCACTACAGTCACACTATTGTATGCAACAGCAGTGTTTTTCTCTAATTCTTGTAATTCAAAGGAAAAATGAATAGTGATGGATACACTTCAGCAGACAAGCAAAAGAAAAGAATGGAACTTACTATTACTATTCAATATGCATTGCCTGCTGCAGGAAGGGACTCAACCAATCTATCTTTGATGGAGGGGCGCAATCTAGAACACAATAAATGGCAAAATAGTATCTATTCTTCTCTGATCAAGTTTTTGTTTTACAGAGATGTCAACACTATAAACAAAAGAACTCTCATGGTTTTAATCAGATAGAGATATCAACTGAAGTGCAAAGAAAGGAAGATATTTAAGGTTACTTATTAGGCTACAGATAAAAATGGAATGAAATTTCCCTTTGTCCCATTTTCAGTCATATTGGACACTTAAGAATGTCTCAGTCTGTAAAGTCTTTCACATAAAAAAGGAAAGAAAACATTGGAGATCAGCAATGTATGTATAACCATTTTGAAGAAAAAGCAGCAACATATTTTTTTTCTCACTGTGTCGATGAACTAGTAGTCTAGGGCATTATCAGAAAGGGATTTTATCCAAAATGCGTTCTTCTTTTACAGAGAAACAGAACAGATTCACAAGGTTACTAAATGTTAATTAATTTTTTTTGGTGGGGAGAGACGGGTGTCCTTATAAGGCAGAAAACACTTCAGGAATCCATATTCAATCTGTAGCATCTCCATTGCTAAATACAATTTAAGATTACAGTGATTTGATGATGTATACTGGAATATTTGTATGAACAGTTTTATTATACATGTACAACAAATGGCTGTACTGGAAAAACTGTATATACAGACTCCTGTGCAATTGTCAGACAGATTCTGAAATATCCCTTTAAAACTCCCTTCTACTGAGGAACAGAAATCAAAATCAAGTAGAGTAAGGTCAGCATAATGCAATTAATTCAGTATTTCAGAGAGAAAACAGCATCTCTGATGGGAAAAAGCACCTCACCATATCTGTAAATAAGCTTTTAAAAATACATCACTATAACAACCTTTCTTCAAGATATTGAAATCTTGGGGGTTTTGTGAACTATAATATGAGAGTGGATAAAAACTACAGAAGTCAGGTGCATAAGAATTGAGAAGTTATGTGGTATATATGTTAATTGTTAATTAATAAGGTAGAAAAGAATTCTTCAGTGTTATATAAAGACTTTCAGCACAGGCTGCTGCTTGAAATACAACATTAGTTACATTAGCAGGGGACTAATGAATTGAGTTATGCCTAGATGATCCTAGCAGGCAACCCATACCCCATGTGGCAAAGAAGGAAAAATGTCTGCAGGTCCCTGCTATGCTAAAGGGGGAAGAAATGCTTTCCAGAACCCACATGTAACAGTACAGCAATAACTGCAACAGCAGAAAGAAAATAACAAAAAAACAACCCAGTGTTCCATCACAGAAAAAGTCTTCCCTTGTCCTCTGAACCAAGAGACTGAAGACCTTTGTAATTTTAATCTCTGTCTCCCTACAGCTGCAGCAGTCCTGAGCCTACAGAAAGCATCCCAGGCAATCTCGTCACCCCCTTTACTCACTAAAGAAGCAGACAGGCAGACATCTTATGCATTCATAAATTCCAACACCATAAGGTAACACCGGGGCTACTCAGCTAAAGAATACACAGGGAGACTTCAGGAAACAAGAAGAAGGTGGTCATGTTCAGTGATTTTTTTCACAACAAAACTGCAGCTAAATTTTGTGAGTCACAGAAAATGCACATATTGAGGAAAAAACCAGGGGCATTCTTTCTGTTAAAGGACAGATGAAAGTTGATTTTAAAAAAATCCTTCAATGAAACCCAACTATGCTGATCCATGTAAATTTCTCCTGATAATATATACAGTATCTGTACATTTTTAAACCTCAGATTTTCTTGTGAGGGTGACTGAGCCTTAGCACAGATTGACCATGAAGGTTGTGGAGTCTTCATCCTTGGGGATACTAAAAATCTATCTGACTAGAGTCCTGGACAGCCAACTCTAGGTGGCCATGCTTGGGCAGGGGGGCTGAAAAGGTGACCTTCAGAAGTCTCTTCCAACCTCAGCCATGCTGTGGTTCTGTAGCTCTGCAGAAGATGCTGTATTTATTTCATAGTTCAGAAGATGGAGGCAGAATGGAAGAAAGGAAAGAAGAAACAGTGTTACTTCACGATACACTTTTTTTCCTGCTATTTGTAAATATCTGTGAGGAATTTAAGGTCCAGCATTTTAATGCAATTATTAAAATTCTGTCACAATTAAATACTTAACTGAAATAAGAGTTTCCAGTCAGATGTAAAATGCTTTATTTATATATATTCATGTTATTTTTCATTTGCTTAGTTTATTAAAGAAATAATTTAAGTATTTACTGTTTGTTTTACTATTAATTGATCTGGTTTCTAAATAAATTTTATATTAGGCTAGCATAGAAGTTCAAGTATAATAGTGCAATATCTACAGATAACATGAGCAAATTAATGCATTATAGAATTTCAGCACATCATTTATATATGTCAAAGTGTAATAGCATGGGATGCATCACCATAAATCATCTCTCTCATTTAAAATGTTGGAAAGGTCACCTTCAGACTTAGGACAATACTAGCCATATTGTTTTTATTAAGTGAGTGATCAAACTAATCATGGAAAAAGTGCTATTCACACTTTGCAAATGCAGACTGTCCATTCCTTTTTATTTTTGTCAAGGATGACTTCCTCCCTGAAAAAAAAAACCCAAGAAGTAGAAAGAGAGAGAATCCTAGTTAAATGAGTCCATTAAATAGGATGCTGATTGCACTGTTTCTAGAGTGGCATGCTGCTATAAATTGAACACAAGCTATACCTGAAAGTGTGCCTAAAGAATTCCAGTATCTGGAGGAATTGATTTATCAATTGCATGAATATATTGGTTCATGCAAGACTGGCATACAAACAGACAAACCAAAGCACAGAAAAGGTGCTGGAAACAAATAATACATTTCTGTATAGATTGTGAAAGAGCTTTTTGTGTATTCACAATGCCACATTTAAAACAACACTATTTGTAATGCCCGTCAGATATTAAATTGATAACAAGTATTTTAAGAGGATAATAACCCTGGAAAATCTGCACAGTTTATTCCTGGTTCCTGCTACTAAAAAACACAAACAAACAAACAAAATAAGCTGATGATGAACATACTTTGAGTATTTTTTTAGAACTCATCTAGTGACAGATAAAACTATTCTCCTTCTAGAATATTTTTATCAGCCTAAAGTTGCAGTTACGTGGAAGAATATTGCAAGAGTGAGACAATATGTTTTTTGTTTCATTGAGAGTGTAAACACTGCAACTTTTTTTTCAGTGTTCTCCAGGAAGCTGAGCTTCACCTGTTAGGAATTGTTTCTCTAAGTGAGACTCAGCTGTTATTCTCTCTCACAGTAGCACATATTGGGTGTAAAGCTGCCCTCCAGGTCCAGAAAAGTCATACTCTAAAAGAAACAAATTATTTTACAGAATACACTTTCTAAAGAGAGCTCATTCTGTTTGTGACTCCAGCTTCTGCACCATGTGAGTTTGGAATTATTTTCTGAGAACACAATAAATAAATTATTCTCACTTGCCTGGAGGACCTTGCATTTTAGATTTTTTCTTGATATTACAAATCAGAAACATAGTTGGCAATTATCCAAGCCTCAACTGGTCATCTCATTGATCTCTGATCAATGGTAAGGGGATTCAGTCTTAAAACCCCTGTTTTAAATCAAGCTGTCTTCTGCAGCTGGTTCTTCCTATTCGCTGATTCAAAGATCAATCTCAAAAATTAGCTTAGATTTAGATAATTGCATAAGTGTTTAACTGTGTCTAAATATGCATTTTGCTTTCCATCTTCAATCTAGATTTTGTCCTTTGCACTCTTTGCAACCAAATGTTAGAACCAGCACACTGTCCTCAATCTCTTGACCTGTCTGGTTTTCCTTTTCAACCAAGTGTTTTCTTTAATCTCATCATCCTTTGTCTTCTATAATTTCATTTTTCCCTGGCTGCCCTCTAGCTCTCAAGGATTCATCAGCTTCTCCAGCTGATCCCCATCCTTTTTACAGTGTTTCTATTGATCTCTTGTAAAAGTCTGGGATATTTTTTCCTTTCTAGGTTACCTTTGATAACCTCAGCTGTAAGCACAAACTCACCCATCATCTTTATGTCTGACGATTCTTTGAATCTCCTTCTTTCTCTTTCCTTCAGCTCTGGCTCTTTCTGTTTTACTGTCTGATGTCAGGCCCTCAACTTAGAGCTTAAAGGACAATTGTGGTAGGGAAAAGCAGATGATCTTTGGTTTAACTTCTACTACTAGCATGATTTAGAGGAGCCTCCTCAGGTTCTGCACTTTTCACATTGCAGCAATCTGGGTTTTGAAAACTTCTGCTGTAATTTGATCAAAGTACTGTTCCCATTCCTCTTTAAAAGTATCATATTCAAAAATGACAAATCTTGAATCCAGCCCTTTTCTTGATATATGAGTTTGTTTAAATGCCTGCCCCTGACACATTTGGCAAACAAAATGGAAAAGAAATTATGTTTCCTTGTCACAAACACAGCAAAACAAGTAAAACAGAAGAAATTTTTGTTGGAGGAATTTTCTCTTCATAATAGATGTATAATGAACAAACATTCTTGTTTTCGGTGGAAAAACAATCAAGGGAACAATTCCACTAATGCAGTCAGCAAAATGAAGAGATCTTTATCTTGATGACAATTTATCTTACTCATTACCAACTTGAGTTGTTCATGGGTCTATTATTTGAATCAGAAAAAAGCTCCATAAATTTGTTTTATTTTAAACTTTGGAAATAAGTGAGAGCCTCCTCCAGTTTTTGCAGTATAAAATATGAAAGCTACATATTTTTCATTATATTTTCATCCAGCACACAACAGTGTAAATTGTCTTGACAGAAGAAAACTGGGCTCAAAAGGCTTTGTCAAGTGATTAAAATCCAAGGGGAAGTAATGGTCATCTGAAACATTATTTGTATTTAGTAGGTGACAACACGATGTATTTACAATTAAATAAAGAATGCTCAAGAAAAAAAAAATCAAACTGTTTTAAATGGTGGGGGGAGAAGAAGTGGAAAATCAGAAGAGGTGGTAATCTTTGAACAAACTGATGTTCTTCAAGAAGCTCTTTGCATCATATACCTGCGTTTGGGAATTTTTTTAGTACCTTAAATTCAGCAAATTTTTCTCATCCTGGATAACTTCTACCATGACTATCAAATAAGATGTATTCCATTCAGTACACTTTAGCCTTTCCAAAATTCATTGTTTAGCCACAGGCACTGAAAAAACAGCACAGAATGGGGCCTGTCAAGTCCAACTTTCTCCTTGTTTGCCACTTCATTTTCTCGTGTGGTTGGTCTGGGATTTGTCCCAGTCATACTACTTTGTGAGAGTCCACACCTTCACAGCCTTCTAAATTTTCACTCACATTTCACCACAGAAACTTCTTTTCCACCAAAAAAAGGATTTCCCCCCAGACTTCTCTTTATATCCTGTACCTTGCCCATCCTCTTTTCTCAGAACAAGTTTTTATACTCTTTTTTTGCTCTGAGTTTTCTCAAGAAAGTTTACAAGAACTATAGTTTGAATGATTGAAATTAGCAAAGCTTTACTAAGACTTCTCTGGTTACCAGTGTGCTAGCTACAGAGAAGGGCTGAAAGGAATTTCCCTGGCATTTTGAACAGCCACGTTTTGGCAGATGTGACTTTTGGGTGAAGAAGTCAGTCTCACAGTCATAATGTGAAGCTCTTTCGGGCACTAACTACTACAGCAATCAAATACTTTCAAAAAAATACGCTCATGGGGCAAAACTGTTTCAGTGGAAGGAAAGCTTCCAGCAACAAGAATTTCCAAGGAACTGAGTAACTATCTGCTGCCCAGCATCTGCATGGCCCAGATGCCTCACCAGGCTGTGGGATGGCTGATGGGATCTTGCCAGTTTACCTTGAAATGAGAGTGGAGCCAGGAATGGCTCCAGTTTTCATTTTTCCTAAGACATGAGGAAACACATCTTAAGAAAAGACATGGAACAAAGCGAATCTGTAGCAAGTAGAAAATTTTGGTGAAATGGAAATTGCAGTATCTTGAATACATTCTCTATTTTACTCAATCTGTTAAAAATGGTTGTTTTATATCCTGCTGCAGTTTATCAAGCCTTATCTTCCAAATTATAATCTTCAGATACATGAAGACCTACTGTCAAATATGGTGCTTTCCACCATGAAATATTCAGTTTAGGAGAATATATTTGGTGCATATCCAGTTTTTCTTGCAGAGGTATATATTTATAATTTTCTGTGGAAAAATCAACCTTATTCCCATTACATATTTTAAGTAGTAATGATTTTATGTATTTATTATACAGTGATTTCGAAGAAGTAGATCATCAGTGAACTGTTGTGGGTTTTTTCTGTGCTTTATAACTTTTCATCAGAATGGGACACTGAATACACCCCTTAAATTTAATTATCAAATTTTCGTAAAAGAAAGAGAATAAAAGTGAGAAAGAAAAGAGATTATGGATTACTGAGTGAAGGTCCATACTTTGAAGTTTTGGCAAATTTAGATTTCAGTGGTTAAGATGTGATTACACCTTTGTGATTAAGATTACAAGTATTTTTACACAGGAGGATTTATTTCACCTAGAATACTTTGGTAACAATCATCATCCATAACATCACATTGGAAAGGCACCAATTGTTACTGCTGCCTACAATTACTTACTAAATGCTAAAACTGAGTCCTTTCACAGCCTCCAAAATCAGATTAAAAGATAGACAATTTCTCAGTTCATCCCGTTTAGATTCCAAAAATACCAGTACAAGGTACTATTTTCTTCAATAATTCTCACTATTAAAAATGTTAGTTATTTACATCAGTGACACAGAAAACTTCTCAATATTTTTAAAAATCTGGAACTGAAGTATTCATGTAGTTCATGTAGAAAATATGTATTCATGTAGACTCGTGAGAATACTTATAATATCTCCAGCTAATTAGTGCTGGCACAGAAAATATTAAACATTGCCATCTAGCTCAGAAAAGAGATGTTTACTAAACACTGCTTCCTACCCAACAGAGAAGTGAGGATGGCAATAAAAAACTTTCTGTCTCAGAAGTTTCCCTTGATTTATCTGGTAAGACCTCCAGTCTGGTCGTGTTTCAGCAATCTGGACCATGCATGGACGTGTAAAACTTCTGGGCAGCACTCATTGGCTTCCACAAACTACTAAACTGAATCTGGGGGAAAAGTGGGCATTAGGGGAGCTAATAGGAAATAATTTTTTTAGCAGGGCATCATAGAAGGTAAAATTGTAAGCATGCAATTGTATTCTTTTGGACTTCAAAAAAGAAGGAATAAAAATTTGGGGGCTTTGGCTTAAGTTTACTTGAAGACATCATTTATCAAAGCCAAAAAAGGGCCAAGATGGAAACACTTTATATCATCCTCTTCCTGTTCCTCTTTCAAAACTAACAGATATGAACTCAGTTTTCAGAATGCCCAAAATCACACTGCTTTCTTCTGATTAATGAAAAATATTAATTTTCTTTTTGGATGAGCACTCTTTTTTTTTTAATTAATACCTACTCAGGAAATAAATTAGATTATCCAGAACAGTCTCTTGATTTTTAGTTGATTTAAACAAGATCCTGTCTGTACTATCCAGAAAGAACAGCGTATTCCTAAATAGTGTATTCTATAATTCTGTGATTCAATAACTGAATTATCATGTATTATACTAGATGACCACAATGTGACTCCCTACTAATGTCCTTGCTTATAGAAATGTGAATCATAATTGTTATACCAACACTGATGTAACTTCATGGTTTATTTGGACAGGATATACATAGAAAGAAATGCATCTCCCCTAAACCAAAAATGTCTGCTGTGTTTTTACGGGTGTCTGATGCAAGGGGTTTCTTTTTAATGTTTTTATGCGGAAAGTTACCAGCTGGGAAGTGAAAACTGGGGACATCTCAACATAGCTCAAGATCAGATAAGGTAGATCAGACGGAGTCTAGAGCCCAAAGGAATAAAAGGACTAGTGGGAGTCCACGAATTCTCACCAGAAATAGTTTTACTAATGAATTATCAACTGAATTGCAAAAGCAGACGTTATCTGTAGGACCTGAGGACACTGGAAATTGATTGTGCTCATAGGACATACAGAGCAAGTACCTACTCTAAATGAGTTTCTTCTTCACTTACCTCCATATTAGAGTTTATGGTTGATGAGATGATCTGCAATGGAAATGATATGCAATTGCCACAATCAGCTTTTAAACAGTAATTGCGTTGTTTTAATTATTAGGGACTCTAGGACATGATTATTCTAGTTTGCTGAGTTTGCTTTTTTCATGTGAATGAGTAAGAAGCAAGGAAGCTTGCTTGTGTGTCATCACTTCACAATGCCCTTATTTTACTTTGTAATAGTCATCTCCTACAAAAATAACCAAAAAAACCCCAAAAAACCAAAACCAACAAAACCAAACCAAACTAAAAAATACAAAAATTAAAATATCAGAGACAGCCCATCATGTGGAAGTTCAGAGAATCATGAACCTTCACTAAGCATTAGATTCCTCGGCTGAAAAATATTTAAACATAAAATAACTTCTATTTTGGTTCATGTAAAATCTAACTTGAGAGTGTACAAAGCATGAAAACTCTCAGTATTAAGATGTGCTGTCTGTCATTTACCAGCTTTATATATGGTTTTGATTTGTGGTAATCAGACACTTCTCATCATACATTTCTTACTCATTATTTGCATAGTAAGCATGACTTGTAAAGACTTGCAAAAGGCATTTGGCTTCATGCCTTTAAAATAGATTCCAGCATGGGTTTTTTTCACGCCTTTTGTTGTCACTGTTCTGGAAATCAGGAATTATGAAAGAACAACCTAAATAAAAAGGGAAGCGCAAGTAGATTAGAAGGCACAGAATGAAAGACAGAAAATCAGACTCTGAAAACAGACCATGGAAATGCCATTTATACCATACCTAATCCTAAACAAGGCAAATAATAGTCAAGATTATTGGTACTGATTCATAGCTATCACAATAACAATCACAGACAAGGCCCCTGCTGTGTTAGAGACTGCACAGAAAAATCATCTTGTTCAAAATACACTAAACATAAAATATATCTTAAATCTTAAGATGAAGTGAGTGCAAGAGACAATTCTATGAAGTATCTTAAATTCTGGCTCTGGTACACTACCTGCTTAATAATTTATATCCACTCTTATTTGAACTTTCTGTTAAAGGTTACTGTCAGGAAGGCTATTACAGGGAGATTCACAGTTATAGTCGTTGTCTTCTTGCAAGTGTTGACAGGTGACTTGCTTTAGATAGTGAAGAATTCCTTTCCTCCTTTGTGTTGTTGCATTAAAGTAAATTGACTGTGGTTTGGGCTGGGTTTGGGGGTTTTTTTCTTTAATTTTGGGGTTTGTGTGAGTCGCACAGGCAGGTGGGCAGAACAACCACAAACCCAGGCTGAAATGCAAAGAGTAAATTTGTTTCATTACCTGGAGGATCCCGAAGAAGCACTGGCACAGCAGGGACACATGAGGGGCAGTGCAGGCTTTATGCTATCAGATACCCTAGCATGATAGATCACTTATTAAAGTGAGTTAAAACATCCAGTATATTTATAAACAAGAAATATTTTCTCCAGTAGGGTGAAGAAGCCAAAAACATACTAAAGATAACTTCAAGACCTAGTCATTATTCAAAAGAGCCAAAAAGGTCAAAATGATAGGTGAGTAATTCAAGGTGCATCATAGAAACTCACTAGTATGGAATGGGTAAAGCAAAAGCATTATAAGTACTTTAAAAATCAAGAAAATGTCACCACAAAATATGACAGGGCATCTCCCCTGAGTGCAAAACAAGTGAAAGTCAGAATCAAGGTGATCCATAATAGCCCACTTAAATTCTCTGCATTTTTCCAGGTTTTCCATTAATTTTACATTTAATAGCCTCATTCTCATAAACTTCCCATTTTTAAAAAGTAGACTTCAGACTTATGAAATTTATACATATATTCTTTCTCATGTTAAATGATTACCAATTTACGTATTTCTACACTTTCATGATTTGTATTCTTCCCGTGTTTTACACCCATTTGCAAATAAAAATGTATCATCAGCCAGAAGTAATAAAGTACATGCCACACTAATGATTATAAAATTGAAAATGAAATGTGCTCAAGACTTCAGAAGCAGTTTCTTATGTTTCCTAGTTTGAGATATGGTACTACATAACTTATTTGTGCAAACATAAATAATTGCTTTTCTAAATGTAAATCCAGTTTGCTTTCCTACTAGAATGTTCAGAATAAATCTAGTCAGCTCTTATAAACAAATAAATGCATTTGGTCTGTTACATTGTATCAGAGCAAAACTGTATTAAAGTCAATCAGCTTTGCATTAAAGATTTCTGTTAATTTTTCAATATTTATTTGCATATCAAATTTTCATCATTTAGAGCACAAATTCAGACGTTTCTGTTCTGTATGGGAATGATTCTGATCCAATCCTATAAAGAAAAAAGATCTACTAGTCATTTTAATCTGAGGCATATAATTTATAAACAGATTTCTAAAGAAGNAGGGAAAGGAAGGGAAAGGAAGGGAAAGGAAGGGAAAGGAAGGGAAAGGGAAGGAGATGAGACCATGCTCAAGAGTTTTTATTCCAGGGTATTTACTAGCAATCACATATTCACGAGAGCACAAGACTATTCAAAACAGTTTGTTTAGAATAAATTCTTCTTCTGAAAATACAAAAATTTCCACATCCTATCTTCACTTTATGGCAAGGAAAATTTACATAACATCTGTGAGAAATTTTTATGTCCACTTAATGGAAATTTAGTATTAGAAACATACATTAATGCAAAAGTAACCACAAGAAAAACATGTGGAAAAATATTCCACATATTTTTCAAATATAAAAACACTCCACATGAAAAGGAATTTAATATAATTAGCATTTCCTATCTTCTCTGTGCTGGGTATGAATGGTTTACAGTTTCTGTCTTGATTTTTATTTAGTGGACATCAGTTGGAGAACTGTAACAGGCCTCAGGATCAGATTCCTAAAATCACAGAAGGAGTTTTGAAACTCAAAATTTAAATTCCAAGTGCACATCATGAACATTATCCTTAGGACTCTTGGAACATGTTTGTTACTAGTCATTCTGCAACACTATTCTGTGTTATCTAGTCCTTGTGAAATAATGTTGCTGTCATAGCAGCAAGGCAACTAAATATTTTAATCTGTCCATCTGTTCATCTTTCTATTCAAGATTTTTGTTTGCCCTTTGCTTTTCATAATCTTATTCTGGTATAGCTTGTCTGCTCTTATTTTACCCTTTTTTCACATCTTTCTTACTCCAGTTCCCACAACGTATCTCTAAACCTTGGAATTTCTTCATAATTTTTTTACTTTTGGACAGTATTCTATATTTTATCCTCTCACCTGTGTAGGTTGCCTCTTAAAAAAAGGATCTGTGCAGTCTGAAAAGAGAGGACAATTATTTTCAAGAACTTCAAATACTATGACACACACATACTTTTGGAGATGCCTACAATAAGAGTATTATAAGCTCTCTTGCATACAATAAAAATTGAGTATTGTAAGCTTTTCTATTGTGGTATAATAAAAAATTCTGCTGCCCCTCAAGAGGAGAATTTCCAAGCTTAGCCTGTGGGTAGAAAAGGAAAATCAGCAGGAACTGACACATCATAAAACCCCCTGTTGATGAAAGAGATACTTGCCTTCACGCCTCCCCTTTTGCAAGCTGAAGACTGTTTTTCAGATCCAAATATTTCATTTGAAAATTGATAACATGCACAAGAAATAGTGGTCACATTTGAGCAAAAATTCTGGGCACTAAACTTTGAAACTGAATTTTCTATATTGCAGTTGGATTCCGTTTTAATGGAATTGGCATCAGATGTTAAGTAGACCATGAATGCCAGAGCTACTGCTGAGAATAAGAGAGAAATGAAGACTATTGATAAAAAGTTGGCTAGGATATCATATTTCTAGCCACCAACATCAATTTAGACTGGAGCTTTTATTATAAGATAGGATTTTATCTAAAGGTACACAGGCAGAATACTCCATAATTTTACTGACTTGATAAGAAAGAAGGAGGAGTTCTGAAATTAAGGTTTTTGTGTAAGCCGGTATATAAGCAAAATCAAGTAAAAAGAGCCTTTGTTGATTGAAATTTAAAAAAAAAAAAAAATCAATCCCAATAATTTGACTGAAGAAGGGCACAGAAGGGCAAGACAGGGCAGGACAGGGAAATATTTTTTTAGTTAATAGTTTTCAATTTTTGCCTTCAAATTCAGGGGAAGTGTGATCCATGAGCTGGTTTTTAGTCTTAAGAACAAAACCTAAATAAGCCTATTGTCAGCAAGTGTCAATTCACTGTACAGAAATTCACCTAATATGTTGAGGAGTGTGCAGTCAGAAAAGATCTTTTTCCCTTAGCTTTGGTGTTGCAGAACAGATAACCACGGATATCAAAACCATTTAAAATTGGACAAAGTAGTGTCTAGTAATGGCTTGCAGCTAAGGGTTAAAGTGTAGTATGAAAATTTCGTTCAGATCTTGAAACTGCTGCTTTAGACTATTTCCATTCTGATGGGTAGAATGGGAAAAAAAGTCAGTAAAATGGAAGTGTTGAGTCTTATTGCATAGCAAAAATTCACTGTGGTGCTGAGGTCCTGGGAGAGCTGGGCAGCACTTCCCAGAGACTAACTACGGTGAGTTGACTTAGTCTATAGAGTGACAATCAGTATTCCATACTTTGCACCATGCTGACAGTGTTTGTTGGTTGCAACCATCAGATGGCTGTGAGCAGACAAAAATAACACACGTGTTTGAAGTTTGGCCTGAGTGGGTGGTTTCACTAGGCAGAGGCCCATAGTGTCTATAGCTAATATACTAATATTGAATGAGACAGAGCACTTCAGTACTCTGCAATTACAGGTCAGCACAGTCCACAGTTACCTCAGAAGAGAGACAATCAGGTTCTTCTTTATCGTTGCAGCTACTACTTACAGCCATCCATTAGGGATTGGTAAACCTGATACAGTGATTAGAAAACCTTAAGAATAAAACCTCTTGCCCTTGACGACAAGCAAGAATATTTTACCATTTCAATCTTTCAGTCCATCATCTCACATCTCATAAAATCACTTCACTGCTCCCATCTGCTGTGACTGACAAAAGAGTCCCACTGTCTCCTACCCATGCATCTTCCCTGCAGGAGGACTTGTCACTGGTCAGCTCTATAGCACATGGGAAGTTTTAATCTTTTTTCTGACTAGAGTGGTGAAATGTTTCAGCATAGCCCAGAATTGCTAACATTCAGCATACTATTCCAAAGATATTACCTCTTCACAAGAATCCTTTTGTGTCTCAAGGGCATATAGCTTTTGCAGTTCCTTTCTATTTCATCTCACTGAACATAAATAAAATAAAGTAATAATTAAAAAGTTAAACCAAAAGCGTTTTCATTTGATTGACTTGTCAACATCAGAACCATTAAACTGCCTAACAGAACATGCACCAAGGTAAAAAGGACAGATTATATTCTTCTTCTAGTTTAGGTAGAAATATGAGTACAATATGCACCCTGGGTTACTCTAATAACCAGGTTCCAATTGCTGGAGGTTTTTTTTTTCTATTTCATTTGGACATGGTGCATTTTCAAAAGGTGCAGGGAAATATCAGAAGTTTTCTTTTCTTCAATCAGCAAATTCATGCTTGTTAGAATATGGACTGAATCCAAGCATGTGCAAGCTCTATTTTAGGAATAAAAGCTTTGGTTTAAAGATTTAGACTAAAAGTTTTGAGGTAAAATATGGTTTATATTCAAAGTCTGTAAACGTCTTGGTCATACGAAAACTCTTTTTACAAAAGTTAGTATAAAATCTGATGTAAAAGTATATGAACTGGGAAACCAATTTTTATTTAAATGGTTCATAGTAGAATTTAAGAAGTCCTGTTTGAGTATGACTGGAATGTGAGAAATTTAAACTGGATATAAGGGGAAAAAATATTGCGTATAATAATTGTGGGGGACGGTCCTCAGAGGTGGTAAAAACTTGACTGGCCCTGAACAACTTGATCTGATTAGACCTGTTTTCAGCAGGGGATTGGATTAGTTGACCTCCAGAGATCCCTTTCGCCCTAAACTATTCTATGACTATTTTATGTCTTTCCCCTTCAGTGAAGATAAAGCAGAAGATAATTGTCTTTTCTTGCAGCAAACTGTGTGTGCAGCATCTTGAGCTCAGACATATGACTTGTCTCTAAGCATTCCACTGCAAATCAGTTTGAAAGCTCCAGAGAAGTTGTCTGAGTAAATGTATTTACATACAAACTCCTAGAGATATCTGCAACTAGAGGGGATGGCCTGTGATAACTGCTTGTGTTCCTGGGCTATTTAATACCAGAGGTGACTAAACTATCAATTCACATTTTCTTATGCTTATTTGAACAACAATTGTTTTAAGTCTCAATAGATATTTATCTGGTGCTGCTAGCAGAACCTATAGTTAAACAAGTGTGACCACTCATTTAGCATAAGAACGATATCTAAATATTTTGAGAAATTGCTCTACATGACTTGATGCTTGTGCATCTTTATATTTATAGTGATCAACCTCTGATAAACAACTTGTCTTGGGGTGACTTTATGATGTTGTATCCCCTATCGCCACTCCATGCCCAGACATCAATCTTGTGCTTTTCTGTGCCTTTAAAACTGGGTGCTAGAGAGATAAAAAAAAAAAAAAAATCCAGATGAACTTTTCAAAGCAGTTTTGTTCTCCAAGGTCACTCTATCTACTCTCTGTGTGCTTCTGCGGCAGCAAGAGCAGAGAAAAGTACCTTCTGGTTTTTCCCAATTCTTGGCTCTTTTTCTCGGAAGAGAGAGACGGAGAGTTAAACTCCTCTGTTTCCCTGGGACTTTGGTTTCTTCTTCTTGTCTTCTGGAACTGCTCAGAACATCAGAACCTCACCAAGAGACCTTACACCTCCCCGGAGCGGGGGAGCCCCCACGTCGACTTCCAGCTCCAGGAGGAGAGAGACCACACCCACAAAAAGGACTTTAAATCTTCCCAGGTTTCTCTCCACAGTGAGAGGTTTTAATATTTAGCATTATCATTCTTTTCCTGTGTGTTTGTAAATAAATAGTTTCTTTTTTCTCTTTCACTTTCCTCTGAGGAATAGTTCTCTCCCGAACATGGTGGGGGAGGGGCATCTGTAACCTGCCTTCTATCAGAGAATGTTCAAATTCAGATGTTCCTCCAAATTTGTTTCAAACTGGGACACAGCTCAATAAAAGTGATTCTCCAGCAGGTACTTAAATATACAAAGGATAATGGTTTTGCATGGTTTGGAAGGTGAACACAGTATTGGACCAGAAACTGTGAAAAGATGTAGCTGCAGTGAGTTGGGCATAGGCCATGGGTTCCCAGGTTGGAAGAGTTCTGATCTGCTGCGAACACACTGAACAGAGCAGCTGGATAGAAACAATAGCTCCAGGTTTCCTAAGAATATACAAAACTCTGACTAAAATCCTGTCTTCCCATTCAGATGATATAAGACTTTCTCACCCACCTGATGCCTGAACTCAACAAGGACAGAAGACCCCTTGAGAAGAGTTCACTAGTTCTCTGCTCTCACCTTGCTTCATTAACAGGCCAGGTTTTTGTAGTCAAAGTACGTCAGCATCCTTATACTGGTTATTAATGATGAAAGCCGGTAGCTCATCAGGGTCTGAAAAATGCTTCTGTAAGACGTTTTTTAAAAGTCTGATGAAGTTTCCAGTGAATATTTCAAGGACCGTGGTTGTTTTGAATGGTCAAATGGGATTTGCCTCTTTTATTGACCACACTTATCAAATTCTCAACACTTTGGCTCTCTGACCTTCCTGAGTGCTTCAATCAATACTGGTTTATTATTTGTTCCTAGCCGGTTTCTGATGCAGCTTACGTAAGAAATTTAGGTATCACTTGGATTTTCCTGGTATTAGAAGGAGCTATTTATTTCTAATGTAGAGAGTTTCTTATGCCAAGGAGAAACTCCAAAGGCTTCAAAGCTTTTAATAGGAATTTCAAAGCTTCAATCCTATCCTGGCTGTGCACTGACTTCACTGGTGACACATTCAAACAGCTTTCCTTTGCTTTGTAGCCGTACTCTTCTCCCAACAGACTAACTTTTTAAAAGGAATGGCCTTTATGTTCCAAACAAAAGAGCAGCAGCATATGAAGATGTTTATCCCAAACCAGATACAATCCAGCACTGCCTTACTAAGCTCACTGGCACAGCTATGTGTTTTGTACAAAGGAACAAATGAATTTGGGGATTAGTTAAGCATACCAAAAAAAATTATTAATATCGCTGTGACTACACCCAGATTTACAACAGTAAGTAAAATTTTATAAAAGAAATAGGTAAGGCAGGAATTTTTGGGGAATGCTGAGGAAAGAAAGAAGCCAGTGGAGATAATTTTCATTGCTGTGAAATGAAACGAGCAACATATAACTTTCTTGAATGCCACTTAGGATTATGAAGGGAATGTGAATGAGGAGGATATGAAATTTTAACTTTTCAAACTAGGAATTCAAAAACTGATCTGCACAATAGATACATTTCCAGTGCAGTAAAAAATAAGCCCTATTCTCAAATGTAAGTGGCAGCATGGTCTCTGCCCCAAAGTCCTTCTAACCTAATTTTAAAACACAACAAAGGAGAGCGGCAGGAGGGAGGAGTGGTGGCAAGAATTCTAAGGAGAGGATTACAAGGTCACTTATATGTCAAGCACAAACTTCTGGTTCTGTTATCCATAATCAACTCTGTATTATTGAATTCAGTTTGCCTTGGAACCTCATTCAGGGATACAGACACTGCAGTGGACATTAATGTATCCCCTCAAAGCTACAAGGTTTCAATATATAAACGAAAAGCAAGGTAAGAATCCAAATTTTATGCTTAAGAATAAAGAAAGCTTAATATGCTGAATCTCAGAGTTCTGTGTATTGAATTCCTGCACCAAAGGAAAAAAAAAAAGTTAAAAATAAGTTAATTCCTGTAAGGATACAGATGCTAGCATTTCTTGCAACACTACTCACTAGATATTATTGCTTTCCTAAGATGACTTTCACTTCTCCAAATAACTTCATAGAGCTCCTGATAATAATCTGATATTCTCTTTAATTCATGAATTTGGGGAGCTATGCTACTCTTTTGTTTATGTCATCTGAAGAGAACTACACTTTCATTATATGAAATGCATAAAATGTAGCTAACGGTACTCAGGAGTCAATATCAAGGTCATAATTTACTATCAGGATTCTGCTGACATTTACAGACCATTTAAACTTTGTTCTTTTGCTTTATAACGTCAGCATCAGCACAATCCTTGAAGTGCATCACTGCCTGCAGTGTGGCTGTAATGGAACTCATATGAATAACTATCAAAGAATTAGAATTCCTGTTTATGATTTATCTATGCACCAACTGTAAACATTCCAGTAAGAAACACTCCATTATAGAAGAGCTAAATTAAAATGAACATTTAGCTGAACCTTTTAAAAAGAAAACTTTCTGTGAACTATAAGGCTATAAAATTATATGAATCCTTCATAAATGAATCTAGTATTAAAGTGGTAACTTTTCTCCAGTGAGGACAAAGAATGCTTTTTTCTCATGACACTGTATAACTAAAATCAAGACTTTCAACAATTACTAGAGGAAGAAATAATATTTTAGAATGTTGTATATCTGTTTAAATATTCAATTTGGAATGATTGTGCTCAAATAAAACACTAATGTTGTAATTATAAAAAAAAAAAATTCTCAAAAAGTGCTCTTTCTGGACAGAATTTGGTACACCCGAAACATCTGTTAGTGGAGGGTAGCCCATAAAAAATACTGAGAATATCTATTTGCAGAGAAAAAAATCTATGGAAATATATATACATATACATATACAATATGTAAAATTTTCTTTAACTATATATAGTTCAATATAATTGTATAAAATGTCAATGTATATATGTACCAAATGTACAAAGACTGCCACAGTTACACAGAATTCTCAAATTTTTTTCCTCTTAGCGCTGGACTAATGGATGTTCAGCTAGTGGATTCTGTGACAGCAATCTGAGCTAGAGGTTATATTCTAAAGTAAGGGAAGGAACTGCTAAGCCCAGAGGCAGCAGAAGAGGAGCAGGATTGGAAACAGAAGAGAAAACAGGAATAGAGACAAAACAGAAGAGTCAGAGTTACTCATGGTCTTAAAATAAAGTTAGAAGAGGTGAACACTGAAAAGAAATATCAAATTTTTAAAGAAATTCTGAATTATTGTGGAGATAAAGTCAGTCTGACAGCCAGAATACTCTCTTAATTGTTGTGTACTAGTGGACTGGTATAAAAGAGACTGAGGTACCTTGCCATCAAAGTGGCACAACAAGCCACACTACATTGTCATTAGCCAAATGATACTTTTAGTGATCTGAACTGGGTTTATCACTTTGAATTGCACATGACATAACTCTTGCAATATAACTTTGGGGTTGGAATTGGTTTGCAAACAGTTGGCTTGAGGTAGAGCCAAAATATGTTCACATCTACCTATGAATAGAATATTGCATAGAAAGGGTCCTAAGCTACTACACCAGAATATCCACTAGATACTATATTTATTTGCTATATATTTGTTCTTTATTACCATATGATACCTTTGTTACTGTTCCTAATATGTTACTTGAGATTAAAATAAATTATTTCTGTAAGGCTGGTAAATGCATCCAATACAGATTCCAGAGACAATCAACCTCTAAAAGCTTAGCTGCAAAGTCAAAAATCAGATCGTGCCTGTACCAGGCTTCCAGTTGTCTTTGGCTGATTTGGTTCTCTGGTGAAAACAAACATCTTCTTGTATAGGAGCTCAAACAAAGAAACACCTTTCTCTGCTAGGTCACATGCTCATATTTGTCCTTTTGTATCTTAATGAAGAACTTTCAGGTTTCTTTTCAGTCTCTTTTTGTTAAGTTGGAAGGAAAATAACTCTTTCTAGCCAAGAACTTGGACTCTATTATATCTGAAGTGTGGCTCACTCCATTTCCACACTTCCATGAGGGTGCCAAAGAAAGATCTCAGCTCACTCCAGTGAAAAGAACATTTCACACTATTGTTTTCATCTCAGTACTAGCTTTCTGTCTAGTGCTTCTTGAAGTTCCTTCTGTTTGGACCTGAAGTCTTTCTCCTCATGCCTTGCTTTTTCATAAGGACTTTTTATTATTGATCTTGTTAGTTCATTTATTGAGCTCATTTGACCTGAAATCCAGCTCCAGATTCTCCCTCATTCCAATCTCAGTATTAAGCAGAAAATCTTTTTCTTTTATTGTCCTGATCCTCCTCACTTCTAACCTCCAGATGTATAATGTAGTATGCAATTATGGCCTTGCTATGAAGCACAGTTGAACCTTCTTCATGTGTGAAAAATGCAGACAATGGCATGTTTTGAGAGAAAAAATCTGGCCATCTTTACCAGTCATGAAATAACCTGTAGTGTTTCCTGATTTTTATGATTCTAAATCCTATAATGCAGTATCAACACTTACACTAGCTCTTTCACTTTTCTTATTAGTCAAATATAAAAAAAAAAATATATATCCATAATAATGAAATATAACCTCTTTAGTGAGTTCGTTTAAATGAGAACTTACAATGCAAGAAGTGTATGTCTCTTGCAAGGTGCAAGCTGAAGAAAACTTCCAGAAAGATGAAAAAACATACAGGAACTTCCCACACGTTATTCAGATGAATGAGTGGTTCAGAATAAGGAGAAGAATTATGTGAAGGAGCTCCTATGCTCTCTAAATTTTCACATAGGCCTCTTCCTCATCCCACCATTTCTAAACGGTATATTAAGGCTCACAGTTTGATGATTTGGCATTTCAGTCTCTAATATGCTGATAGATTGAGTTCAGCTTTCTAAGTAACCTTGTAACTGCAGCAGTGTAATAGCTGTAACTATAATAAGGCCTCTTTTGCTGGGAGTACTGACAGTCATTCAGATTAGTCCAATTGACTGGTTAATATCATACCCTCATTATGTCTGCTGAAATGCTTTGAGCTGTGGATAATTGCTTCTGGTTCTGGAAAAGAATGAAAGTTTCTTTTACAACTTAACTCGTTTGGTGGTAGAGCCTGTATTCAATTTAAATTTTTATGGGTGTGTCTAACAAATACATCAAAGGACGCAGAATAGTGATGCTGCTGTCTTAGCAACGTTTTTTTAAGGATTTATTACAATTTCAAAAGGAACATCTGTCAGTTAGGGTTATTTCCATTGTTTCAACAAAATTGGAAGGCTTGGAAAGCAGTGTGAAAGAAAACAGTCAGTTTTGTCCACAAGCACAAAAATAAAAATATCTTTCACTTCTGTCAGATCTTCTCCCAGAGGAAGGCCTTAAGGGAATTCCACTTAACAACTTCAGTCTCTTTTTTTTTTTTAACCTTGGAAGTTTTAGATATTCACTGGTTATTGTTGCCAAAACAACTGGTTGGGCAGAAACAGAGGGGGATTATAGGAAGGAAATCACAATACATACCATGCCTTCCACAAATTACTGGGTTTTTTTTAATTTACTCACAAACAATGCAAAATAATAACCTATACACACACATTTGTGCATGAAAAATTAGTGCCTTACCCTTACCTAAAAACTTACTCAGAGTAGCAGAAGCAGCATAGCATATGTACAGGTAATAACAACAACACTTGCAGATGCCAATTTAGCAACCAGTTTTTGTGGGGTTACAAGAGTAGGCTGTAGGCAGCCTTGGCCTTGATGGCTTGCAGCTGTGTCCCTGGGAGGAGGGAAGGCCAGCACTGAATGCAGGTGTGGTGATTCCTGTAACAAGAAGCACACGAGTAGCCCAAGGGATGATGGGTATAA
>VWZT01013072.1:263442-275966 GCA_013397055.1 Pachycephala philippinensis
AGGTCGGGGAGCCGCTTTAGCTCTTCCCATGCGTGATTACTGCAGATGGTGCTGCAATGTTATACTGCAAACTATGTTGGCCAGGTGTATGGCAACAAGTTTTAGCACTGAGTAGCCACACTGCTCTGAATTTAAAAAATTGTAGGTTTTATAACTGTGACCTGACTTGCTATTAATTTATGTTAATCACAGAATCACAGCAGGGCTGAAGTTGGAAGAGAGCTGTGGAGGGCATTTGATCCAATCCCCATGCTTAAAGGAAGTCATCTGTGGCAGACTGTCACACACCCAAAAGATATGTGTAAACTCATTTTAACCCTAACTCACAGAACTGCAAAAATCTAATGCTGAAACTAGTTTATACTGCTATGGTTATGTCCTAATTGCTCTTGGTAGCCATGCTTGAGGTAGAGCTGAATTTTCTCAAAGCAAACAGTGTGAGTAAGGTAGAGCCATGCCACAGGCCTTTGCCCTGGCTCCTGTAAGTTATGTGCTGAGCCCTCTTTCAGAGAAGGATACTCACCCTCTTCAATTTTCTCTGATAGAGTTATAAAAATATATGGATGTTTCAGTTAAGGAAGATAACGTCCAGTTCTCTGTACCAGTAACCGTCTTGGGTCTTCAACAGGACCACAAACTTTCTCATTCCATTATTTATGAGATAGCACTGCTTCTGGAGCCTGACCATCCTTCCTTCAAATGAACTATGATTTGCAGTCTATAAACTACAGTGTTGGTTGATCAAAACAGTAATATGAGAAGTGATTGATTAATCACTGATAATATACTTTGTCTTGCAAATCAAAGACATGAGAGACATTGACAGAAAGAGTCTACATACACGTCATTTGAGTGGAATTCTGTGTGAGCTGAAAGGCTGTCCATATGATTCTATGATACCCTTAAAAAACATTTTTCACTGGAGTCTGTGATTATGTGCACAGGAAGATTTGCTACAATGGTATAATGCAGGCTTCTAGATTAGTATGTCACTTCTTGGAGGCTGAGACTGGCTGGAAAAAGAATAATTTTTCAGACTTGGCCCACGCCACCGCTGGCAAGTACAGTGCAGTCTGCATTGCAATATATGCCACCACACATGGGTGTTTTATTTTCCTGACCGGATGACACAGACTGTCACTGGCTCCTTGGTTTGGCTCAAAGTTCTTGGAGAGTCTCCATATGAAAACAGTTGAAAGGCTTAAGCTCAAGATGGCAAACTCCCAAGGCTCATTAAGATACCTGCATACAGAACCATGCACTTTATTGTGATTCTCAGGCTAGGAACAAAATCAGAAAGCACCTTCTTCTAGACTGAATCTAGGCATTGGCTCATATTTCCCTTTCTAATTAAATTCAACACAGGCAGTAAGCCCGCTTCTTATAAGAAAGGGCAATGCATGAGACAGTGCATGTGTGTGTGATTGACAGCACATCCCAGCAAGTGCATGGGGCATGTGGCCTGTGGGCCTACCATATGCCCAGTATTGTTCATTCATAATCTCATTTTCTTTTCCATTTCTTGTGGAAAGCATTTTCTCCTCTCTCTTTCCTTCTCCCAGTCCATGAATAGGTTCTGTCCCAATCTACAAATGACTGTGCAAATAGACTTCACTCTCCCTCCCCTACAGTGGACAGCTCTTGTGGATGTACCTAGGCAAACCAACATCACACAGAGAAAATACTCACTAATTTCTATCACTATTGCTTGTATAGAACATCAGTGTACCCTAATGCTGGCTTTTCAAAAAGGGTGTTTCTACTTAGATTAAAAACAAAAAACAAACAAACAAAAAACAACACCAAAAAAAAAAAAAAAACCAAAAAACCAAAACCAATCAGGGTAAAAAACAGCCAAGGGGACAGTTTTAGGCTTTTTTAATACTAACCCTCAGATATAGAAGAAAGCGTAGTCAGACAGGTGAACCATTCTACTCTCTGTATAAAAAGCTTTAAGGTAAGTCCTAAGCAGCATCTAAGCCAAGCCACATGACTTTTGTTGTTGTTCCTACACATCTGACTTGACTTGATTCTCCTCTGTTTTTTAAAAGAAATATTTTTGACTGGACACTTAATATCCATTTATCCTAGTCAGCCCCTGAGCAGCAAAGCAACTTTTCAGCTCAGATGCCAGAAACAGGATGGAAAAAACATTAATCAAACCTGCATTCTGCTCTTTGTCTTGCAGAACCAGTGTAAAGAAGGAGGGATTGAAGTGATGATCAAGCCGATGTAGTTTTACATTCTTGAAAATCCTGACTGAGAAATACACGTAAGTGTCTTAAGATACACCTCTAATTTATCTTCATATTATCTTTTTTCTCCTTTCACAATGGTATTGTACTATAGCTGTTAAATATTCATAAAGAAAATTCATGGCAGGGTATCAGGGTAGCAGTATAACTAAATACTACTAATGCATTAATAAGGGCAGGCAGTACCCTTGGGATAACCTGCGACCTTTCAGACATCTAGTTGTAATGGGTCATTATACCTGTCTGGTTTAAACATGTCATTACAGAAGATTTGGGCAGTTGTTAAAAATTTGTTAACATATTCATGAAAAGTAATGAATTAATTATTAGTCCATTGAAACAACAAAAAGGAAAGGTTAGTCTATTCCCACATGATGCCTCAATCCTTTTGATCTTGTATAAAATAAAGTTGCCAGTTTGTGTTTGACGGAAACCAATTTAACAGTTAAGGGACTATAAGGCTTTTCTACTCAAGTCCAAATTTATTTTAAAAACTTTCATTTCTCTTATGTGTTCTGAGGTCAGTTACTAATAGTGAAGGATTTTTGATGTTGTAGGGTTTTCTGGTAATCAACAGACTCTCACAAAGATATGTAACTAAGGGGTCTCTTCATGGCAAGCTGCAGAGAATACAGATTCACAAAAGATCTCTCAGAGTCCCAGCACAACCAGATAAATTCATTGACAATTATTACACTCAACCTGTGTTCACATGTCTGATTGACCACAAAAATCAGTCTCAACGCTTAATGTGTAGTTTATGGTGACTTTATTTTTTCTTAGTAAGAAGGGAACAGAAGGTAAGGACTTTGCTGTTTTAAATTATGAACATTACATAAAAGCTGTTTCCAACATTTTATCATATAACTTTTGCATGTTAAGTATATAAATATTTAAATAAACTCCTTTTGTAGAAACTATGCCATAGCCAAACTGCCTTGCAGTGGGAAATTTCTATAAATAAATACAATTAAGTAAAAAGCCATGAACAATAAAGCATTAATGAATATTAAATAAAGATGACCTATATAACAAGCTGTTTACTTTCCGCCTGTTTCAGAAAGGCTCATGTTCTTTGTGTCATGCCAGTCTGCAGAATGGGAAGGATACTAAAGGAATTAAGAACATCTTTACTGCTGTCAGACTAATAGGCTCTTTTGTCTAGAATTCATAATGAAATGTGACACAATCCACATGGAAAGCTTCTAAAATTAGGAAAATATTAAAAACAAGTTTCATGAGAATATTTACAATGTTTGTTTTACAATCACAAAACTCTGGCTCTTCAAAAAATTCTCAGAAGTTTATGTCTTCAGAATTGATGGAGAAATGAATGGGGCTGTACAAAGATTGCAGAGGAGTGAAAAAAGGTCAGAAGAAACCAAAGAAATTTTACAACTAAATTTTTGTGAGATTAATATATTTTTTAGAATTATTATGATGCATGACAGAAGAGAAGATACCTGGTTGCTGGATGCATTTATTTCTGTTTGCTAAACCCAGCTTTCACAGAGAATAATTCTTACAGTTGAAACTACATAATCAGCAAAGGTAATCAAAAGAGGTGGGAGGGAGAAGAGAAGGAGGAAGAGGTACAGTTTAAATTTCACCTAGAGGGAAAGACAAATGAATCTAGATGATTTATAACATATGAAGACATCTCCCCTAAGTTATAAGATTTCTTCTGTCAGAGACAGATTTTGATGTCCCACATGGTGACAGCTAACCTTAGGATCCTAGAGCAGGAGACAAAACAGTGAGCAGTACATGCCCAACATGCAAACTGAACCAAGTACAAGAGCTGACATTTGTGATGCTACACGTCCTGCCTGGAGGGAGCAGAGTCTTCTCACTAACTGTCTGGTAGACAGTCAGCCACTATGAAACCATGAATACATTTAAAAGATTGAAATGAGGTCTGGAAAAATGAGGAATAATTATCTGGAAGAAAGAAAGTTGCAGGTCATGAAAGCACATTCAAAGGGAAGCACCTGGTCCCAGCATTTTTTTCCTCTCATTCACTCAGGCTGTAAAACCAGGCTCCCCAAGGTCCATGTCTAACCAGTCCCAAGACTCTTGTGGTTTTTTGCATTTGAGGTGGCTTGGCAGGAAGAGGGCATGGAATGAAATTGTCTCTCCACTGGGATTCCCATTTGCAGACACCATAAGCAGTGTGTAGTCTGCAGTTTAGGGGATAAGGAGCTGATGGGGAGGAACAATAAGGAGTGGATGGAGAAACCATATATTAATTTCTGGACAATACACAGAAGCGACAGCTAGGACTTTGTATGCCATCAACAAATGGGCTGATATTAGCTGAGATTTATATATATGCCATATGGATATTTCCACCTCCGCACAGAGATTGTCAGCTAGCTGCCCCCAAGTCCACATCTCAGGCAACTAAACTTCTCATTATACCTGGGCTGATGTTTTCATCCTGCACATGGAGGACCCTGGTATGTGCCACAAGCACCAGATTTGTCCTAATGACAAAACTTATTTACTGCAAACATAGCAATTTTCTGCTCTGTAGGCCTGAAAATAATTTGTTAACTTTCCAGAATGCCTGAAAAATTCATATTGTGCCTCAGTTCGTCTTTATTTTTTTTTAGTATTCATGTCTCACAACCAAGGCAGAGCTTTTTCATTCTAGAAAAAACTAATTATCCAAATAGGATGGAATTGGATTTTCTTCCCTAGATTCTGTCACATCTTATCTTGACATTTAGTTCAGAAATATGTCATAACACCTAAAATAGGACATTGAGGTGAGAATATGTGAACTCTTTCAAAGTTCCTCAGATCTCCAATTATAACTGCATTGTTGACTTGGGTAACTCTGTTAATGTGTGTGCCTCTACTTTCCTTTACTGTAGATAGAAGTTATAAGCTTATCTGTATTGTGAAACTGCTGTGTGTGAAGACTTCCAATGCTGGATTATAAATTGCTTTCTGAGAGCCTCATAAAAAAGGTGAAACTTACAGCCAGTGCCAGGAATGATTATTATCATTAATAACAATGAGATGGGCTACGCTGTTAAAGCAGTCATTTTTTTTTCCCCTTGTTGGATTAAGAAACCTTTCTGTAGTCTTTGTGTAATCAGAGATATGGAAAGCATTTTGGGATCCTTCAAATGAAAGGGACAAAGAAAAAATGTGACACAGATCATCACAGTGTTAATCATGGCATTAAATATTCAGTAACCAAGAATTTATAATTGAGTGGAATAAAAAATTACTTTGTGCTACATTCCAAGCTCAGGTTTGCTGCATGTTGTGAACAGGGCAGAACAAGCTGAGCAGGCAAAGCTAGCAGAGGTATTCTAAGAGCTCTGATTTTCCCTTTGATTGCTGTCCCTGACTAAATGTCATCAGCTGCTTGGTGATTTACAACATACTGGCAATAAAACAGAGGGATATGATTAGCAAGTATCATTTTCTCCCTGTTCAACCCTACATTTCATTCCTTGGTTAAGGCAACACCATGGTGACAATCAGCATGCAGCAGAATGTAGTGAAAGTGAAGAATCATGGGTAGATTATTCTGACAGAAAGACAGTGCCTTTGTTGCACTGTAAGTGATAGTCTGTCAAACAAACACAAGCCATTGCCTTTGAGCTCCGTCTAACAACACAAACAATCCAGTCTAAATGCCTGAAAAGTTTTGATGTTCAGCTGAGGGAAAGTTGCAATGGAACTGTAATGAGAGATGATATCTTTCTCCAGCTCTGCTGAAGACAAGAGACATATCTATTCCGTAAAGTTACTCAATAAGCTGAAAATCCCAATGGCCAGTATGCAACATTATTGAACCAAAAGTTCACAGTTGTTGTTCTTCTTTCATATTTATTTATTTTCTGTAGAGGATGGAAATTTAATAGGGTTTTGGAAAACCTCTAAAATCTTCCACAGTGGTAAAAACATTCACAGTACATTTTCTATTAATTTTCTTCATCAAATCAGGACATTTACTAAAGACCCTAGTAACAATATAGGTGTGCAAAATGTGCATACTTATAATTAAAACCTAAAAGGGCATTCAGGCAGAAAATTTGTTTTTAATTACAGGAGAATAACCTTCAGAAAGTGTATTAAAGGGACCAAACAGATTATGGTGGTGTGTGTCCAGCACAGAGAGAATTCTGCAAAAGTAAAACACACTTTTTAACTATGTCATGCAGTCAATAAATCGTAAAAGAATGAAAATTAAAAACTCTGTGGTGATATACAGAGTAACACACATTAGTGATGTGAAAATGTGAAACTACAGGAAAAAGCAGCCTAGTGCCTAGACTGATTGAACCATTTAAGTAATCTGAAGACTGAGATCCTCTTTTAACATATATTATTAAAGATTCTGCTATAATGTCTTCACTACTGATCATGCTAGAATCTGTGAAGTTTAAGTGCTAGTACTTTCTGAACTTCCCAAATTTTAGCCAAAGTATTCATGTATTTTAATAAGAAATAGAATAAAAACACCAAGAAGAGGGGGTTATTCAAGTATGTAAGGACTTGTATTAACTATTTTGATTGTTCTCGTTTCCTATTTTTTTTTTTGATCTATATTAACAAACTGAAAACGATTATTTCTTGTAAAACCAAATAAACCAAAAGTTCTTGCCCCAATTATTTCTTTTCTAATTCTGCCTGAAAGCCAAGGCAAAGTGAGGCAAGGAGGAAAAAATAACATTAAAAAAATTGTTTTAAAGGTTTTTCAGATGCAGGCATAGTCTTGAATTCATCTCATTTTGAGCTCAATCTAAGAGTCTTGAGATTTTCTAGTTGAAAAATTACAACATTTTTTGCATTTAGTGGTAGGATTCATTGTTACAACTCAAACAAAAACTAAAAACTTCCAGAGTGATAGTTCAAAGTGATGAAGTATTGATTACATCCCCAAAATTTTGTTGAGGAAAAATATCTAAAACAGATTCATAAATTCAGCTTTTAAAAGATTTTGGAACAAATAATTGTGGAGTTCAATGTGCATGAAAAGACTTCTTCACTCATTAAAAATCCAATTCATTTATATTCTTGTGATTAAGTTTGAACTTCTTTTTACTTGGTAAGAATAGTTTTCTTATTTGTAGACAGCATAAGATGGATGACATCCTTAACTAGTCAAAGCTTTGCTTTCAACTGCTATTGTAAATATATTGTAAATATATTGCTACTGTTGTTATAGGTATACCTCAGCGGCCTACATTTCGCAAACATGCAAGAGAGAACTGCCTGCACACCAGCACATTTGAATCAAAGCCAGCTCTAATCTGGATTCTGCATAGCTGTGGCTAATGTTATAATGATTCTGCACTATTAAAACCCTTCTGAAAAATGAAGTTTATTAGCTTGGTCTAATTTTCTTGCTTATCACACTTTTAAAATCTGCACATACATGTTAATTCACTGTAGATAGTGAAAATCCTAAATCAGGGGAAGCCCTTTAGTGGTTCCTCTATTTGGGATTTAGCTTTATTACCACTGGTAAATGACAGGATTTTTTTTCTTCTCAAGTCTGCCAGATTACACCAATTGTTAGAGGATGAACACTAAAGTTACATCTATGGTAATATATTAAACAGTCAAGGGACCATTCTCTGTCACAGCGGACACCTGGCACAGCATAGCTTGTCCCCATAAAGTTAACTTCCTTGGTTCTAAACCATTGTTGACCCATTTTGTTCACCAGAACTGGTCCTTGGCCCATGCCAACACCTCTGCCCTGCCTGGCATCACTGCTAGAGACCAGACTACAGATTTGTCACTGTACATGACAAGACACTAATGCTTACACGCGTCCTGGCCTCAGGCTTCCTAGCCAGCAAACACTGCTCTTTAAAAGTGTTGTCTTCGTCTAAGTTCAGAAATCCTACATGCAGCTCTGTTAAGCAGACTTTCATGTCAGTTGCAGAATGTCTACTGATAAGTTTGCTATCTATCAAATTCTGCAGCCATTGTCTGCAGATTGCATTGTTATTGTCACAATGCTTATGTGATTGCAAAGGAAACAGGAGGAAACTAAGTAATCAGTATCTCTATCAAAATAATGACCAGTCGTTTGGTATTCTAAAGGGGCTGTGTTACACACACATGGAGATGAGAACCAATCTATTGTGTTGCCAGTTTTTATAATATTTATATACTATTGTTCTTGTTTTCCCCAAAAATAATCTTCTTTTTTGCCCATGCCAGTTCCCCCATCTGCTCTAACCTTTACTAGTGTGCAGTGAAAAATAATCCTACATACTGCTTACTGAATGCAAGGTTTCACTTTAATCCTATTTAGTTTGTGAATACTTAATAATTGAAAATGGTACAGCGATAAAACTTATAAAATTATGCCTATAAATGACAATGGAAACTAATTCAAAGGAATTTGTATTACCTTTGCCAAAGGTTGACGTTTTCAAACCGTTTGGAAATCATTATCAGTTTTAAAAGACGTATGACTAACTATAGGTTTGATCGCTAAGTCACTGCCTAGGTTTTTCTTCCAGGAGTAGCTGCCCCTTTTTCTATGCATTCCAAATTCCATAGGATTTGATAAGGAATATATGAAAGCCAAAGTATATCAATTGCAAACCTTATAAAGAAACCCTTAAAGAATAACCACACCATAATACAAAATATTTTTTCATAAAATCTCAGTATCCTTAATATATTTTTTCTCAGAAGTATCATGAGCAACCAGCTACACAGACTATTATATTCCTCACAGAGAATCAATTGTTTGAAATCCATCTTTATCTAAAACAAGGTAACAATGATATTAACACATTCTTTGCCTCATGAATACTAACATCAAAGAAATGAAAATAAAATGTGTTTTTTTAACAAACAATAGAACATCTGAGATACACAAGTAGTAAGAAAAATAGGGAGAGAGGATATAAGCTGAAAGCTTTTGTCTGTGAGTGATCAAAACCAAATGTTATTTTCCATAGTAATATGGAAGTCTGCATTAATCAATACTCTAGTCCAATTATTGTTCACTCTCGTCTCCTGTCTGCTTCAAACATTTTTAATCACTGAACATCCTCTTTTTAATGATGCAAGTATGGGAAGTAATAGCTGAATTTTCTTTACCAGACATTCAGCTAAGGACAGACAGCAAAAAGAAATAGAAAACCCAGCAAAAGGGCATTTGGAATTGTGTTATTCACTGTTCCCTCCAGCAGAGATTGAAAGTAAGCTACCCACTGTCAAACAGCCGTGATTTTTGATCTCTTTCACACTTCACTTTTTACTGAAGAAATCTTTCAGCTTCCTTGATTTTGTTATTAGAATGAGTAAAAATATAATTAGATATTGATGTGGGAAATTAACCCACCTCACAAGGCATCTACTATTAGCTAAACATCACATTATTTGCAGTAACACTGAATTTTTGAAATACACTATTTATTTGTTCTCTGCACTAGGAATGCAAAGAGAAATGTAACATTTGTGCTTATATTTTGCCTGTTTTTTACTCTAAATTTACTAAAATATAAGCTGTTTTTCTCATTTAGATTAATGCTTGGCAGTGTCCTACATTGAAACCAACAATGAAGTTGTAACCCTCAGTCACGTTAGGTCTGCAAGTTAACCAAGAGAAGTGCATTATTATACAGATTTGAAGCTTCCTGAAAAAAGTTATGCCTGTGATTAAGTCCCCAGGAACTTGTGTGGTCACTCTTGTTGCAGGGTTTAGTCAGGAACTGGAGAGATACTCAGGCTGTAACTTCATGGTGCTGCAATTTCACTCTTCCTGATTACAATTCCCACATATATTCACTCCAAAAAGATAAGAACAACTGATTTTTGGTCAAGAGATTCAAGAAGCAGAATAGTACTTGTATGCACACTGCAGACATTCAACAGAAGTGTAATAAAAACTACAGCATTTTCTGTTTTCAGTATTAATTGAAAGCTATCTTGGCCACATACAATTATTTTACAGCCAGCATATTTCTAAATGCATAACCACATTACTATATATAAAACTGCATTGTATACATGTTATTTTGTGGGCTGACATAACAGACAACCTGCAGATAAAGCAAGTCTGACACATTGGCAGAACCTGGATATATAAGGGAAGACTGACACGTAGAATATTCTTAAAATAAGCAAGAATATGTTAGATTTGAAAATAACCTTGGGAATACAGGACATATTATCATATCAGACAGACCTCATTCTATCCAAGATAGCAATTGTATCATAGGGTTTTCTTTATGGTTTTTTAGGTCTTTTTGGAGGGGAAGTGGAGAAAGAAGAGACTGGTATTTTGTTTAAAGCTAATAAACAGATATAACTAAAGAATGGTAGGGGTAACATGGAAATCAGGATGGTTTGGGGATACATGAGCCAGGGTTTCAGGCAGAGGCAATAAAATCTTTAGGACAGCTGATACAGTGTGAGAAACATAGAGAATGGGGAAACTGAGCCACAGGTGGACAAGGCTCTTTTGAAAGATTTTAGAGAATATGACATAAAAATGCCATGAAAACAGTTTCAGATTATGTATTTCCACTCTCCAGATGTCTTTGACAGGCAAGGAAAAAGCAAATTATTCCAGTGACTTGGATATTCACATGTAAATACCTGCTGCAGTCAATAGGATTTGACATTTAGCAGACCCAGACTTACTAGATAAGAAACACTGCCTGACACTCTTGTACCCAAACAGTGGTTTAGAATTAATACCTTCTTTAACAGTGTGTATGACAGAACAGCAGAACAACATTTATAACATGGGGACTGATTAATCTTTCAGAGGCCACTCACAAAACCTTTTCCCCCTTCTTTCCAGTTTTCCACATGATTCTGCACTATGAATCACCAGGCTCAAATCTGTGTTCCTCACAGTCTTTGGAGAAACAGTCTCAAGCTGTCTGGGAAAATTTTTTGTACACTAACTATTCCATTACATATTTATAGAAAGTCACCTTTAGCTGTAAGTAAGGTTAAAAGCACTTGCTTATGTGAAAGTCCTTTACAGATCAAAAGACAAGAGTTTCCTAAAAATGTTAATTACTTATTTTGTTCCACTCAGTAAGCACTGTGTGGAAAAAAATTTATGGCAGTGTCCCATAAGGATTCCCTCCCTTTCATAAGCATCTTCATGAAAGCAGTAGCAGTTCTTATACTCATTGGTACCAGTAACAACTTTTTAGCTGGTAGGAAGTAATTTATATAAGGACCATTAAAAGCATGCTTTGTCACATTGCTTCCTTACAGGAATTAGGGCACTTCCTTACAGGAAAGAGATTGTAATGAACATGTGAATAATTTCCATGAAGTTTAGAAACTTTTCTGTGTGCTTCCAACATGAAGATATTAAAAAAAATGTAAGCAGAAACACATGCTACTTGCCATCCAAGTGGCAGAATGAAGTTCCTACAGTGGTTCTCTCCCATATTTTAAATACTCTGTACTGCATATCTGTCACCATCTTATAATTACTTATTTATAACTGAAAGCAAAATTTCTGTTGATTTTTCTATGTCCTCTGAAATTAAAGGCAAGGCTTCAATTTACTGCAGTGGGGCTGGACATTGGCAGGCTATAACTATGTGCAGAGGGTTCCTTTCATTTAAATGTTATTATTTAGCGGATCTGCCAACATGAGAACAAGTATTTATAATTGTTTTATTTCTTGTTTCCTTTCTTCATATATCATGTCCTCAGAAAACTTTTAATTTTTTTCAAAGACTCCAACCAGGTAGACATGTCATTAACCTCAAATACGGAACTTTGTCAGAAACACTTTCTAAAGGAAAGATAGCTTTGTCATTTCATTAGAAAATTTACATTAGAGTTCAGAAACAGTTTTATCTGAATCCTCTTTTAATCATCAAGCTCGTACTGTCTCCTGTCATAACCTGTGATTTCTGGGTTGAGGTTAAAATAATTTCCTTTGCAGGAAATCCTGATACCTGAAGACCTTGTCATAACATTATTTAGATCCTGAACTCATGATGAATGTATAGGAGAAGAATTTTCTTTTCAAAAAAGTGTATGTGTTTTTTTTTCTCTGGAAGGATATTCAGAATACATTTACATATTTCTGATGAAATATATTGTACTTTGTACCTTATTCTTTAAAGGCTTTAAATTACTTCTCCTGCTTAATTTTTTTATGTATATATTTATTTCAGGTTCTATTGATTGGTATCAAAATCTCCCAGGGCAATAAGGTCATTCAAATAATGAAACATCTCTCTGTCTTTTTGTTTCCAAGGTCCTACCCCTCTCTAAATGGTCCACTTCTTCCCT
>VWZT01013072.1:287245-325366 GCA_013397055.1 Pachycephala philippinensis
ATATATATAAGACATGGCCAATCTCCTTATGTAATAGGCAGTACAGCATAGAGCCACACAATTATTTTTATGACTTAGAGTGGGAAGCGGATTATTAAAATTGGTAGAATCATAGAATATTTTTGGTTGGAAGGGACCTTTGAGGGTTATCTAGTCTAACTCATAGGTCTATTTGTCTAGATTTCCTCTAAATTCCTTCTAGGAGTAATTCTAAAAAAAGTGTTTCACCTCACCATTGGGTGGAGGGCTGATTGTAACCATGCCTTTCTCTGCATTGACTGTTAAAGGAGTTAACTAATTCAGATGCACACACCTGAAGCCAGGTGAAGTGAATCCACTCTGTACTGATGTCTACCTTGGTACCTGCAATGCACAGGGATAAGATAATCAGGATGGCTTTTGAAAGCCGTATTTTCAGCATTGCTGTAGAGTGTGGAAAAAAGGACGTCATCAAAAGAGGAACAAGAAAGCCTGAGTGCTGTCAGCTGCTACGGACACGTAGTAGAGAGAAACAGCAGACCCTTGGCAATAGGAAGAGTGCCTTCTGGGCTAGACTTTCAGTGAGGGGAGGGCAGAAAGAAGGCAAAGCAAGGCCACTTATCACCAAATATCTTCCTACTGCTCTGAGTGCAGCGGAAGAAGCACATTAACATAGTTCTGCCCAGACTAATATACTCTGCTTCCTATCGTGAGTCACAGCAGTTTTAACTTGTATAAAGGGTCTACCATGGTACACAGAGATTTAATCTTTTCACACTGAGCATTCCCGGTAATAAGCAAGCCTGGATCACTTTGACAAATGTGTTTCAGATAAGGCTATGAGTCATTCTGAGGGAACAAAAGTAGCCTGTTTAAGTCTCACTGCTGCTGAGAACACATACCGAGTACCTTTTAGAGCCTTCCTGCACAAAATTCTCTTACTGCCTGCATCCAGACAGACCTGTTGTTATTATTTTGCTTTTAATAGCATTTCTATAACCAGGTAAACCACACCTGTTTACCTGTAGTAGTATCAAACAACACTTAAGCAATGCTCTATTAGGTAATTTGTCTAACATTTCAAGACATGTCCCAGATTTTAAGAGCTGCTACGTCATCTTTTAAACTAAAGATTTTGAAGTATTTTGCTAATATTAATTATTTAAGCCTCACAAAACCTTTGTGAGCATTATCAAGGTAATTTCTATTGCTGTCACAGTTTTAGAGCTGTGATGAAAAGCAGCTCAGGGTTCCAAGCATTAGATGACCCAGCTGAAAATGCAAGTACATTTGTGTAGAAAGACAAAAAGTACAGAAATTGATCCAGAAATCAGCATCATTGTTTTCTATTAACATTCAAACTGGATGCTTTTATACTAGTTTCTTCCCTGAAAATAAACAAGCCACATTTTCAGAGAAGGTACTTTCATCAAAAAGTATTTTTCAATTTAGAGGAAAAGATGAAAATGGAACAAGGAACCAACTACAGAAAGATCTATACTTTTTTTTTTTTTTTTTTTTATTTTTAGGGAAGAGGATCAGAGGTACAGAAGTGGCAGCTGGCATAGGTTGAAAATAAGGATCACAAATCCCCAGCTTTCTGTGCCCCTCTCTGCTTCCAGTTATCATGGGTGTGAGTTTTAAAATAGAGTATATGGTATAGATGGTTTGCATAACTAAATCAGCCATCTGTGTGTGAGGAAAGGTGTACACATGTGAGGAAAAGCTCAGACATCAGCCACAAAGAACCTTTGCTCCTCAGCATGCTCTATACTTACACACTTGTGTGCTGTATTTATACCTGGTTTACTTCTACTACAAAGGATGAAACAGATTAAAACAAGAGTCATCCCTCCATAAGAAAAATCTAGGTAGAAACTATCACCTACAAGTTTTGTCCTCACTGTTGGTATAGTCCAAAAAGTTATATTCTGCTAGCAATCAAAGATAATAAAGAGGGCTAGGCTTTACCCCTTGAGAATTCACAGGGAATACTTCACAGAAAACAGACAAGGTGAGGGTATAGATGGCTTAGAAATTACCAGCAGGATTATGATTATTATTATGGTGATTCACACAGCATTATTTTTCCATGACTTCAGTCCTAACAGGATTATCAAGAAAGATATCACACATTATCTACTTTCTCAGACAAGTTGTTAAAATAAAGTGCAACAAGACTCTTCAGCTGAATCACAGAATACAAGTTACTGGAGGTACTTTTGCATCTGTCACTCCTACACTCTTTTTAACCAAGACAACTGGATCATGCCTTGTGAGCTTTCATTTAGAAACACTTGAACAGCAACAAGTGACAGTTCTACTCAAAATTTAACTTTGTTTAGGAGGCATAACTATAAAGAAAAGCAAGTTAGATTTGAGTATAGGAGGGCACAGTATTTCCTCATCAATTACAGTATTCATTGCTATTCCTCATGGATTGTGAGAAAATAGTGGGTTTATTTCACAAGGAAACTGCAGACTCTTGTGAAATGTTATTAACTCCTGTTCACTTAACTGAAACCTTCTAGGAACCACCAGCGGCACAGTCAAAAACCTGTGCCTGCAACAGAGTGTAATGACAAATGATGGTGATCATACTGTTATTCAGTATCAACAACAAATAATTAAACAGTGAATGAACCTGACAGAAGACCTTTAAGATGCTGCCAAACTCTATGTGGATAAACTGAATGTTTGTAACACATCTAATGATTTCATCAGTCTTAATTGTAAGTGTGACTGGGTGAAAGGTTCACATGCTCTAAAAGTAATGAAGAATGTGTCAAATGATTGAATAGAAGCAATTAACTTCTGCCCAAATATTTATTGTTTTGCAAATAATCAGAAACTGGGGAAAAGAATGGTAGTTGTAGAGAAAGTCTATTATCTTCACCGAAGAAATTTCCTTACACAGCAACTTTTAGTAGTAAACTCTGACTATACTTAATTGTGGTGGTTTAGTTTGCATCTTTTACTTTTTGTGAGATAAGAATTAGAAGAAGGGCAAAGCAGGCTCAAAACTTTAAAGAATACAAAGAAGTTTATTACTAACAGAATTATTCCCTCCACTGTAGGAATATTTAGAAATACTTTGCATTTGAAATACAGAAAAGAATTCCTCAATATTAAAAACTCGTATAACATGCTGTTATTACTGACATGTAAACAGTATATTCAGTGTTCAAGGCCAGGTAGGATCAGTCTTTGAGCAAACTGGTCTAGTGGAAGATGACCCTGCCCATGACAGGGGGTGAGCTAGATTACCTTTAGAGGTCCCTTCTAATACAAACCATTATCTGATTGTATGATCTATTAGTTGTACTCCCTATTCATGTATCTAAAATAAGATGTGGCTTGAAAGGAAGAAACATAGAGCTAAATAATGTAGCTGTTGAATCAAAGACATAATTTAACAAGAAAATATGTATATTCAGAAACTGTGTGAACAAATCTGTATTTATGAAGGTTTCTGCATTCTTATTCAGGAAGACAGAGTAAACAGGAACAGAAGGGTACGTAAGAAAACCCAGTAAGGAACATACGCACACACTCACAAAGGTGAAAGCATCTAGAAACATTAAGATTTGGTGTGGTACTATGATTATAAAAGGTTTGCACCAGGTTGAACTTCTGTGCCTCAGTGGCTGTATTATTCATGTTCACTAAATCTAATGTTAACATTTCAGACAGGACACCTGAACAGAAGAAAACATTAAGCATTGGTTCATTGTGTATGTTAAAATATGAACTCAAATTCATTACAGGGTAGAGAATCAACGGCAAGTTGTCCATGGAAGAAAAAGTGCTTCAGGAACGAAGAGAAGTTTTTCTTAGCAGACTATTGGAAAACCGAATTTCTCTGATTCAAACCACAGTTGAGAAAACCAGACTGGAGAGAAGATTAATAGCGAGGACTTTGGACTTCATGAAGATACCAAGTCTTTATGAAAACCTCCCAGAAATATTCTGAACTATTCTTTACAATTGTGAAGAAAATAGTTCCAATGTAATCAAAATATCATACTCTTTACTGGGATGCTCATGACTTCACAAATCAGGAAAAGAATTGGCTTTTATTTTAATGTTTCATGTTTTAAGAAAGATGGACATTTTGGAACAATTCTTTTTAAAAGTCTTCAACGTATTAAAATTTTCATCTTGCTACATAGATCTTATAAATAGATCCTATAAGAGATTATAGGTCGGACTCTGATCTCAGAGGTCTTTTCCAACCTAACTGAATGGTACTTTTTAAATAGAAAACAATACATCATGCAGTGGCTTTCAAGGTTTTAGTCAGACAAGAATATTTCAAGTTTGTAAGATCAAGTCAATCAGACAATTGTCTTCAAATCTTCAATCAGAAAAACCCTGCATTCTTGCCCAATGCTTCAAGTTGAAATAAGGATAATTATGGCTATTAAATGCATGGGTCACATGGATCCCAAGATAATTCTGGCCAATATGAGGTCCATGGATGTTTTTTTATTAACTAGGGACAGTGAAGAAATGAGTTGGATATGTCCAGTCAAGTGAAGAAGGGGTAGATTAACGTGGAAAGTGAAGAGTGTTGGAGGATGTGGACAAGACAGACCTTACAATCAACAACAGAACTAAAGGGGGCTCCATCCTTAGGTTATGAAAGCCAAATCCATTTGAAGTTTAATCTGGTAAGGGATGTAAACAGACACAAGAAGGACTTGTACAGGTATATTAATAGTAAAAGGAAGATGAGAGAAAACCTATGTCCATTGTTGAATGGGACAGGAGTTGTGTTGGCAAAGACCTTGAGGAAGACAGAGGTACTCAGTGCATTCTCCACTTTGGCATTTACTGGTAAGATCTTCCCTCAGTAATGCCAGGTCCCTGAAACTGGTGGAAAATTATGGAGCAAGGAATATTTCTCGGAAGAAGCTGATCAGAGTAGGGACAGGTAAGCAAACTGGATATACACAAGTCTATGGGATCTGATGGGATGCACCCACAAGTGCTGAGGGAGCTGACCAGAGTCACTGTGAGGACTCTCTCTATTACCTTTGAAAGGTCATGGTGATCAAGGGAGGTTACTGAGGGCTGGAAGAAAGCAAATGTCACTTCTGCTTACAAGAAGGACAAGATATAGGAGCCAGGGAACTACACACTGATTTGCCTAATCCTAAACCATGGTAAATTGAAGGAGAAAATCCTTCTGGAAATAATTTACAAACATGTTAAATATAAAAGAAAGTGTAGCCCTAGAGGCCAATATAGGGGCTAGTACTATTTAATATTTTCATTAGTGACCTGAGTGAAGGGACAGGAGTACACTCTTGGCAAGTTTGCAGGCAATTCAGAACTTGAAGGAGTGTTTGGTACATCAGTTACTTGTGGTACCCTTCAGAGACCTAGACAGACTCTAGAAATGGGTTGACTCGGATCTCAGGACTTTTTAAAAAGATAATTGCAATATTCCACACCTGGAAAGAAAGACCCTCAGTGCACATATACGTGCTAGTGTTGAAGGCTCAAGAGTAGCTTGGCAGAGAAGTGGACATCGAATTGAACATGATCTGTCAAAGTACCCCTGCAGCTAAGGCCAACAGCTGCCTGGGCTGTATTAGGAAGATCATAAAGTCAAAGAAGGTGATCTTTCTCCCTTTGCTCATCCCTGGTAAAACACAACTGCAGTTCTGTGTCCAATACTGGGCTCCCCAGTCCAAAATAAACAGGGATGTCCAGGGGCACATTCAGCAAAGAGCCATGGTGATCATTAAGGGACTGCAGGATCTGACATACAAGGGGAGGCTCAGAGATGGGGTTGATCGAGTTTAAGCAGAATAGTTTCAGGAGAATTTGATCAATGTTCATATTCATACATGAAGCAGGTATATTGGCTTTATGCAGAAAGATTTGACAGCAGGGGGCTACAGGGGTGATATCTGTGAGATGCCCCATGCTGGACAGAGCCAGTTTCAACTGGCTCCAAGACAGATCCACTGTTGGCCAAAGCTGAGCTCACCAGTAATGCTGGTATCATCTCTGTGGTAACATATTTAAGAAAAAGTTAGAAAAATGCTTTGTTTAGAGAATAGTAAGGATATGTGAGAGAAACTTTACAGACACCAATGTCAGTGAGGAAGGAGGCGGAGANATGAGCATTAAGGGACTGCAGCCTGCAGTTGTAGTCAGAGCTTCCCCTGCAGCCTGAGGAGCAGACCATGGTGAGGCAGCTGTTGCCCTGTAGTCCATGGAGGTCCAAGAGGGAGTAGATATCCACCTGCAGTCCATGGAGGATCTCACACCAAGCAGTTGGATATACCTTGAAAAAAACTGTAATTCCTTGAAAAGCCCATGCTGGAGCAGACTTCTGGCAGGAGCTGTGGACTGCAGAGAGAAACCCTACCAGGGCAGGCTTTCTAACAGAACCTGTGACTCTGAAGGAAACCCATGCTGGAAAAGTCCATTCCTGGAGAAAAAGCATGCCATGGAAATATACACACTGGAAGAGTTTGTTAAGAACTGCAGCCCATGGGAAAGACTCAGTGTTGAAGTTCATGTGTAAGGGATTCCAAACTGGAACAAGGGAAGAGTGAGGAGAAGAAAGGGACAGAGACAAAGTGTTATGGGCTTACTGCAACAGCTGTTTCCTATCTCCTTGAGCTTCTTGGATAAGGTAGAAAAGTCGGCAGTGAAGATGAGTACAGGAACAAGAGGAGGATTGGGGGAAGCTGGATTTAGATTTTTTCTAATTTCTCTTTTTTTTTTTTACTCTGATTTGGTTGGTAATAAATTAAATTCATTTCCATATCTGTTTTGCCTGTGATGGTAATTGCTGAATGGCCTCCTTGTCCTTAACGCAACCCATGAGATTTTTTATCTTGTTTTTTCTTCGTGTCCTGTTGAGGAGGGAGATGGATAGAATGGCTTGGTGGGCACCTGGCAGCCAGACAAGGTCAACCCGCTGCAGCAAGAAATAAGGGAGAGGAAGCTAGACTCCTTTCAGTGGCACCCAGTGCAAGAACAAGAGCTAACGGGCACAAACTGAAATAAAAGAAATTATTTTAAAACATAAGAAAAAGCCTAACTATTGTGAGGGTGGCTGAACACTGAAACAGATTGCACAGGAAGGTTGTGGAGTCAACATCCTTGGAGATATTCGAAGCACAACTTGACATGACCTGAAGCAACTTGCTTTAGTTAACCCCATTTTTGTAGAAGGGGATTGAATTAGATGGTCTCTAGAGGTTCCTTTCAGCTCAACTATTCTGTGATTCTGAGAAATGTTAAGCTTTCTGAGGTCGAGTTTAAGTAGGACTTGTGTTGCATAGGAATCACACTGGCTCCCTGTAGAAAGGCAAATTTCACTCCTTTGTGTTCAGCTGTACACGAGCCCACAGATTGAGAATACCATTTTAAGATCTTTAAACACAACTTAGAGGTAAAAAAGTTAGAAAAAAAAAGTGACAGATTTTCTATGACTGAGAATGGTGCATTGTAAATATCTATATTAGCATGCATATTTACTTCACTAAAATGTAGAAAACACTGTTAAAATCTTGAAGAAATGTGTCTTATGCTGTTACGATTCAGCAGTTCCTGTTATGTTCACGTCTTGGCCTTATTAATTTGTCTTAAAATAAGAAACATTTTCTCTAGACCTGAGAAAATTGTTTGAAAGAATGAAATATTTCTACAGGCAAATATGAGGATAATTAAACTCTGGCTTGTGTATACAAAGTCAAGAAATATTAATGCCTTAAAATAACAAAAGCATATAATAAAGACCAACATGGAGAACAAATTGTAAAATAATAATAAGACTAGAGAATAAATGCCCATAACCAGCAGATCTCTCTAGTGTACGTACTCTTAAATGTCTGATCACAATGAATTATGAATATTTCCTGATTTTGTTCTTTTCCCTATGGAAGACTGATCACTGACCTGCCTAGCACGTTGGATGCACTTGCCCAAGGACAATCTAATCAGAGAAAACACAGAGGCAGCATGTGTTAAATCCCAACCTTAATCAAGGCTAAAGGCGAAAGGCCACAATTTCTACCATATTTGAAAAATTTAAAGTACTTATCAGCCCTTTGCAGGAGAGGACCCTGATGGCTCTGCATTTTAAAGAGAAGAGTCATGTGTTTTTCAGCTCCCTTGGTTCAGGCTGTGATCATTTTAAAATGTGAAAGTAAAAGGCTACAAGCAAACACAAGAGTGCATATTAGAAGGAAATCACATTAAGCAAACTGCTCAAGATATACTCTGGGGTAAAGACTTGTAGCCTATATTGATTTAATGCACAAAATAGCATAACAAATACAGGCATTGAAGATCAAACTGCGGTTCACTATGATGAGTTAGCTGCGTAAAACAGATAGACAGACATCTGAAGAACTAAACAGATGCTGAGAAGGCTTTTACCATTAGCCATAATGCCCAAAACTTTCCCATGTGTGTCCTGTGAGACTCCCTGTTTCTCATTTCAAGAGGTAGTTGTAATGACTTCTGATTGCAAAATCTTAAGAAACTTGAAAGGACAGCCTTGAAACATCATTTCCCTCTTTAGATTCTTACCTCATGTGGGAGCATAGTAATTTTTCAGGGTACCAGAAAACTCACCTGAGGCCACGAAGCTCTTTCAGAATTTATCTAGAACTGATGATTCCAGAGGAGGAGTGGCTGTCAGCTTCATCAGCAAGAGACTGTGTCTAGCAGCTACTCCAAAATTTTCACAGCCTCTTTGCTGTGGTCTGGGCTCCTTCTGCAGGAATGCATGAATGGTAACTTCTGGCAATGGCTGTATCAGGAGGCACATTCTCTCCCACATATGTGAATCTGTTTTAATATCAGGGCAGTTAGTAAGCTTGTTGATTTGGGGATGGGGTTTTGATATCAAAGTTAGTACAGTCAAACAGGGTTTAATGGAAAGTCATGTGAGTTGCATATATTCATTCGTTTATTAAAAAATGCTCAACAACAACAAAATCCCAACTATTTACAAATAAAAAGATACCTTTTGTGAATAATTTAAACAGTCCATGCTATTGTCAGACTTTGTCATCAGGGCCATGCTTTAATTGGAACAGAGAGCATAAGAAATATGAATAACAAGAAATAAGAACATTTTTTTCCTTCAGTGAACTCATCAATATATAAATGCTGTCATGCCCACTATCCACTTGGATTTCACCACATATGAAAGGGTGAAGAAGGACTGGAAGCAGGGCTGCATACAGATACTCCCAAAGACCATTTGGCTATGATGCATAGGCTACAACATTAAGCATTCCTGAGATATTCAGATGAACAATTTGTCTGCCGCCTTATGTCTTATTGAAATATATATGTGGGGGATAAATGCAGGTCATTTTCCTAGTGGTATAGAACCAAATATATCTTGTCTATATATCATTGGCATACTCTTGCCAACATTATAAATTCTAGCTGTTCAAATCATTTCAGTACCTAGACTGAAGTCTTCTAAGGTGTTGAAGTACTGCAAAAATAACACTTGCAATGTTAATTGGTTAGCGTACTGGGTTTAGATGACAGGGAGCCAAGTAGGTGAACCTATTTTTTTGGGTTTTTTTTCCCTAGAATAATACTTTAGCTTTCAACTTGAAGTTATATGCTATTTTGAAACAGGGTTGCATTTTTACCAAGTAAATTAACACTGCATGGCAACAAATCCAAGATTCTCTAACCCTTAAGGAGAACAAACAAGCACCATACCTATAGCTCAGTGACATGGATAGTAGCCTAGCAGTCAGGAGATCAGCACACCAGTCCTGCTCTAAATACTTGACTGTAGTAGGAACATGTGTCACTTCCTTTGGAAGGGGGACCAGAGCTAACATTGCCCTCTCCTGAGTCACTGCTCTGAACACCCTGCTTAAGAAAAAGATACCACTCTGCTTTTTTTTGAGGAGTTCCCAGAAGAGTGGGAAACAATGAAAATCTGGTCAGGAACAGCACGAGACAGTGAGGAACTACTCAGCTGAGGAGGTCATTCTTGGCATGCGCAAGTCTGTCTGTCCCATACTAAACTAAATCTCAGAATAAAACAAGTGAATGAATAGTTCATACTGTGGAACCAAGAGCCTCAAACTCCTGTTCATGTTCATAAAATCCAAAGGCCATCCCAGTATTTTAGAGACCCTGAAATAGTCTCAGAATTTTCTTAAAAGAAGTATATGAAACATGGCATTCAGCAGCAACATTCACTGCATGACAAACAAATCACTTGTATGACTTTAAAAGGCTTTTAAAAGAACAAGAGGCCTTTATTTTAGTTCAGTAAGATTAGGATTTTATCCAATCCCTCTTGAAACACAGTTTGAAATTTTGGGTTTAACATTTCTCAGAAGTCTTATATATTTTAAGAGACAGAGAAACTTTATTCTGAAAACAACTGTTATGAAATGAAAGCAAGTTCAAGAAGTCTATTTTCCCCTAGTGTTTGATAGCACTAGATCTGAATATACACATAACCTCCATCCCTCTCTCACAAATTTAGGTCAGCTTTGAGAAAAATTATGGAATTTTGCTTCCTAACTGTATTTAGAAATTTATTTTCTTTTACAGATTTAAGTCTTAAAATACAATTTTTTTTTCACTTGGCTTTAATTATTCTGAAAATGTTAATGAAATCTAATAAAAATTGAACAATATAATGAAGTACTGCAGTAATTGAGAGTGGTGGTTAAAACTATAACCATGGCAACAAAGAATAAGAAAAATAGAAGGTATTTTCAATCTATATGTTATCATGATGGAGCTATAATGGAAATTTTAAAGGTTTATTTAATTAAATGCTTTAAAATTCAGTAATTTTTCAGATCCTACCAATCTTCACTTCAATTTAAATAAAAATATATACATGTATTGAATAGCTTGGATACTATAATCTAACAAAAAGGTGACTGAAAGAGGATATGAGTGTTTTCCTCTGTACGTTAAAGGTTATATCTCAGGGAAAGAGAAGACCTTTGTGAGCCATACTAATACATTAACCAGTGGAAGTCAACTGATCATGGAAGTCAACAGCATCCCATCATAAAACTGGGGGAAGAAAACTTTCTAACATTCAGAGCAGAAATATTCTGGAAGAAGCAAAAAATAATTCAGGAAAAATTAAAGTCCCAGCTATAGTACTTTGATGATGACATAGAACTGACTCATGAAAGGAATACATGATGCCCATGAGTAACCTAATAGAAATTAGGGATAGGAGTAGATACGTGGATCAATGGAGTTGATGTTGTGCAGTTAATGTCCACAACAGATGAATTTCAGGGAGGTGTTTCTGAATCTCCCTACCATAGTTCCAAGGACTGAATGCTCATTAGCAATTGCATGAAATGTTATCTGGGCATGTATTTTCCAGATAAATTTAATCTAAAAGTATTCTTTGTGTTTTCTGATGCTCCTCTCCCTCCATATGTGAGAATTGAAACATTTGGGAGAATACCTTGAGGAGAATACCTTGAAAAACAACACAATCCACTAAATTTTGATAGTGAAAGTTGCATATAGATGTTTAAGTTCAATTTTTTAAAAAATTCTTCTATAGCACCATAGATGTTTCAGAATGTATGTTCACATGTAATAAGAGTTACTACTCAGTATACTGACTCAGTCAGAAAAAGGCATTGGTAGAAGATATACAAAGCCTTGTGGTGTCCCAAAGTTGAAATATATTTTATGAAAAGTGATGGCTATCAGAGTCTTTTCAACCATGAACGTTGCATAACGGCAGTTTGTATTCTTGTCCTGTTAGAAGGATACTCTTAAACATATGTAAAAATGTAATTTCTATAATCTGAATGTATTTTCATGATATAGATACAAATATAGATACTAATTAGAGCTAAGAGGGGACTGCAGGAGATCATATCATGGTGGTTTTCCTGATTTTTGAATGCATTTTTTTAAAAAAGGCAACCTAACTCTTCACAGCATTAATATCTATGAGGAATACAGTTTCACATCTAAGCATTCCTTCTGTATTTTGACTGCACTTTATATTATAATTGATAATGCAAAATAATAGTATTAATTTCCTTTATAAAATATTAAAATTGTATATTTCAACATTTTCGGTAGTCTCTTCTTCCCCTTATTCCCCCTGCCTTCAAAGCACATATTAATAAAATCAAAATAAATTTTATGAAGTTTGATCTTGACAGAACTGCAGTGTTCTGTGGAAAAGGGCTTGACAATTTTTGTCTAAGCTCCTCTGGTTTAAATGTTGAACTTGCATCATCAGCCACAAATTATGAATTCTTCCTGATGAATCTTTTGAAAAGTTATAGTAGATTTGATCTGCAGATTAACATAGATTCCTACTACTGAGAGACACAAAACAACTGTTTCATAAACAGTTACCAAATCTCTACAAGCCATTTAAATTAATATAATGATAAAAGGTAAAATATAATTTTAATGAACCAATTAAATTACCATAATCCTATCAAGGACAAAGCTGATGAGATGCAAAAGTGTCCTACACAGCAAAGTACACACAAACAGACACTTATTGATAGGTCTTGTTCAAATGCTAGGTGATTTTTAGGATTTTATTGGCATCATTAAGGCAGCACAATCTTATGTCTATTGTTCCCTAAATTTACATAAATTACTGTTCCGAGAAGAGCTGAACTTCTTGAAATTTGATGTGGGAAATAAGAAGAGGAAAGAATGGTTGATAACTGTTCCAGGAAGACAAACAGAATACTTAGAAAGTAATTCTTTACAAGTTCATCTTAATTTTAATTTCTGCAACTAAACAAACCATGTCATATGTCAAAAACGCAAGTATGAACTTCTCTGAAATAATTACAAACCTCAGAAGAAAAGCCATAAGATTTTCACTTTCTTAGATAGGATCAGCACCCTTTCAGTATATATCACTCTGTTTCCATAGCACAGTGTCTGCCTCTGGCTTCTGACTCACCATGACAGAATTCTGCTGAAAACCTAAGGTAGGGAGATTCCCACATTATTCATGTACTAACATTTAAATAAACCCCAAACTTCTTTACATTTGATTTGATAATTAGTTAATTGTGTGGTGTATTGCTTTTTTGCTTACAACAATTATGTTACTTAGTATTCACTGTTGGATTAAATTGATATTTAATTTTAAATTAGGCCGTATACATAGCTCATCCCTGTTCCATCACCTAGTAGAAGAAGCATGTAAATCCAATACATCTACTAAAAGTGATTTTATAATTTTAGTAGCAGCTAAGTGCTCCTACTAACATTGAAAGAATGACCCCCAACAGATTTCTTTTGTTCCCCTCTGGAACATATTGACTCATGTTCAAAAGCAACATGCAGTGGGACTGACAGGTGCAAAGTGATTCTATGCATCAAGCTCAGCTTTGTAATTCACCTGATGGAAAGGAGTGGCATGGTTGAAGCACTCTTTCGGGTTTGCCCTTATGCTTTTCACAGCAGTGAAAGACAAAATGGCAACCAGATCTGTGTTCACAAGAACATGAGTGTTGTAAAGCCTGCCCTTTTTTTTGTTTGTTTTGCACGACAAAATCTCTTTATTCCATTACATTTTCTCTGGTGGAAGGCAGCAAACTTGCATAGCTGTCATCTCTTAGCTTCTTACTTTAAAAAACCAGAGAAGCAATTAACAAAGCAGAGCATGTGCCCATACCACTTTATCCCTCTCTAGTGTTTTCTCTTCACCACACGACAGATGCATCCATACCATATAAAGACTTGTGAAATAGCTTATTATGAAATACCTGTGGTATTTCCATGTATTGGTGTCTGATTGGCTCCTCCAGTGTTCAATACTATGACAAAATATATGCTGTTGTTGCCTAGGTGGAACATTTCAAATAGTTTTAATTTTCTCTCTCTTCAGTTAGCAAATATATGGAGTTACGTGTTATGATGTGGGTACACAGAGTTAGATCCAAACTTGAAAGACAGTTTTGCAAACAGTGTTTTCCAGAACTAGACCCAAACACACTTTGAACTTCAGAAATGTTCTTTTTGTGTTGCCCAATTTTCCATTTCCATCTGTTAACTAAAAACTTCAAAGGGTGGAGATACTGTGAATATACCACTAGATTTGCCTATGCCAGCACCAGTCCCATGAGATAAACCTTCCAAAAATTCTGTCTTTAGTGCCACTTGAATTCATTAAGGGCTAAGAGCACTCATCTTTCTTCTTCTACCTGAGATGTTAACGAATGCATTGGCATTGATCACAGCTACTCAGCATTGTTCTCTTCCATAGGCATGCGTCCCAGGCACTGCACATCTATTTCATATTCTGAGCTGTACAGATGTAAAACTTATAGGTTTTGTCTTGCTGATTTTGTACTCTGTTGTTCTGCTAGCCTGCAGTTTATTTTAACTGCTTCATAATTTATTAATACCATTTTTCTCTAATCCTCCTTCAGCAAACACAGCAGGGTAGCCTTCATTCAAGCAAAAGTCACAGGATTCCTGTTAAACTCTGCACCTACACAAAAATAAGCTTTTAAAACCTCATGGTAGAATTAGATTTAGACTTGGGGGTTTGGGGCTCATTATTCAATACTTATTGAGGCAGAAGTAAGATTTTCAACCAAAATGAACTCTGGGAATCTAATAATTATCTTACTTCTGGTATGACTGTGGAAAGCTATTACACACTAGCCTATTATACTTCGTTACACCACTCTACACTTACCGAAAGTTGTACTTTTTTTTTGTGCAGAGAAAAATTCTTAAGCAGATGCATTGAAAAAGAGCAGATGTGTTCGCAGAACAAATTTTCCATGCTCTGTTTTCCACTATGTATGCTTTTTTTGTTTATGGAAGGAGGAGGCTTAATTCAGGCAACGTATGGAAAAGGACATGACTATCCATAAAAATCATATCTGTTTAAACACTTACCGGAAAGGACAACTCATTTTAAGGTGTTTTCTTGGGTCTGCTTTTGCAGCTATAATTTATGTGACCTTCTTCAAAAATTAATATATTTTAGACCCACCTTTATGAGTTGAAACATGCAGGGCTTAGGAAGCTCATTCCTGTACACTTGCAACTACCAAAGGGCAAGAGAAAACCTTCCCTACAGGCACTGCCTAGGGAAAGCTTTCATATAGCAATATGAACCTAGGTGAACAGATCTTACTATTTATTAAGGCTTTTGTTATCCTAAAAATTACTTCTGGAAATACTTTTTTTTTCTTAGTATGCATGAGAAGTCAAAAACTAAATTCTAAAGCTTTTCAGAGAAACTTTTGAACGTAAGCTTTTTTCAAAATTGTTTCACCAGAGACTGGAATTAGTTCGCAGGAAAAATAAAGATACATTGTTTTCTTTTGGGTGCATGTCTTTCGTGGATAAAACGTGCAAGAATATCTATCAGAAACTCCAAAGAAAGCCTTCCACTCTGCCATTTATTGAGAAATTCTATCTTCTGCATTCATTTTAGAATGTTGTTAGTTAAAAAGATTAAGTTTAGTTTAATATCCCTTATGGTTTCCTGCAGTCACATAGTAATTCATTACCCTCTGCAATGTTTTGTGATTGATGCTATAACGCACAATAGGCTGGCTTAATCAAAGAGATAACAAGTAGATTTTCACTTCTTGAATATTAATGAATAACTGAAACTCCTGTTCATTGACATTCAAAAAGAGATAAAGAACCAGCAGGAAATCTGTAGCAAAGGACAACTGGAACTCAATTTCTCCCTTTAAATTAAAACTGGCAAAAAACATTTCTAGATAAGACCTATGTTTAATATTTACGAAGTCCAGTTTTTTTAAGAACAATCTATATCAAAAATACATTAAAACACCGTTCAGAGATATAATGATGTGCTTGTTTTTGTATTTTAATAACCAGAATCATCACTTATATCATAGTGGCCAGTTCAACTTATGAGCATTGCCTCAGTACAATGCTTTCTACAGCTTCTCTGTTGGTGGGGAAGACAGCATAGCTTTCTCTTGTTTTTCAAGCAACGCTTCAGAAGATACTCAAAAGCCTCTTATCTTGGGTAAATCAGGAAATGGATAAGTAAAATATACACAAATTAAATATGATATCCAAATTCCTAATTTGAGTATGCACATTTTGAAACCACAAGAAGACCACAATATGATATTCTTTCCACTGTCATCATTATTGATGTCAGCTTGTCTTCTCCTTAGTCCTGTAAATGTCTGCATTTCTGCTAGCAGATATACACGAAATATACAAAGCTCTCTGTTCTCAGATTATTTCTCTTGTCCGCTTAACTCCATTCAAAGACATTCTCCAGCTGTACGACAGACTACTGCAGAAAGGTCTGCTCTGGCTGGATTGGGCAAGTGCATCCCACCAATCAGAGACCAGTCTGGCTACATCTATAGCTCTAAATGAGTTATATCAGTCATTTTTCAATGCTTGCATTTTTAAAAATGGTCTTTAGACAAAATTTTTCCAAAGTCAGCACAGCCCAGATTTTAATCCTAACATGTGAGAGCTACCCTCAGAGAACAGTCATTAACACATTCAGTTTCTTAATAGGAATACAGGCATGGGCCAGGAACTTGCACCTTATTCTTAACTCCAGGAGAAATCCTTAAGCATCTAGACATTACTAATGCCAAGAAGAGTGCATATGAAGTTCTCTTTTAATCTCCATTTAACCTTATTAATATTTAATTACGTAGCTAATACAGAAACTCAACAGGAGTGAAATGCAATGTGAGAATCCACTGATATGATGGTTTGGGAAAAAAAATGGGATTATATATTTCCTGCACAGCCAGGCAGGTGAGGGGTTTCAAAAATATCCTTTTGAAGTACAAACTGTGCATGCTATCATTAGACTATTAGTTATTCCTGTCATAGGTATTTCATACTGGGATATTTTGATTATGTCTATGCAGAGGAATAGAAACAAAATCAGATCAGGCTGAGCGTGCCAGGCTCACAGGGTATGAATTCAGCTCACAGAGATTCCTATCCACTTGCATCCAGCACTGTTTGCATCAGCTGTTAGATATCTCCCATTTTGAGGTTGTCACTCCCTGTGAGCCCTGTTTTCAGGTATTGACTTCAGTTGTGAACCACATTAGGGTAAGTGCACCTGACCCTGGGAAGCAGTTTCTGTAACACAAGGAGTCCACAATTTAGGTTTTACAGCGAAGCAAGTTCTCCACAGATGCTTTAATTATATTATTTGACTTTCAAAGATTCTGTCTATACACAAATCCCAGTATAAGTAGATTAAAATTGAAAACAAACCCAGGAATTTGTGAGTCCTTCTGCAAAACTGCAACTCTATTCCATACAGTTGGAGCATAGAGTTGCTGATGTGAAACCTTGCACTCATAATTTTAGCCATAAGAAGGAGTGATCTGTGAAAAACTCACAGAAGGGAAAAATAGTTATTTTTGTATTAGCTACATGAAAGTTACAAAAATACCTGTGAAATAGTTTGTCAATAGTAACACAACAAAAACTAGATTTTGTGATAAAGAAACACTACCAGTAACAAAAAGTTGTGTTAGAGCAGAAATGCATCCGTCTTTTCAAAATGACCGGTTATTTTCCATTCATTTTCTGGATTTGCTGAAGGATCCCATCCTAGCCTGCATTAGGAAAAGAGCCTAAAAAAAAATCACTGTAATAAATATGAGTGCCCTTCACCAATCACTTCACATGCCACTTTTTAAAAAATATTAATATGTTTTTAGTGTGTTAATGTAATTTACCCAGTTCTGTTTAATCTGCCTGTTTGTTGTTTTGCAGTCCCTAAAAAGATTTACAAATATTCCATACTGTACATTTTTGTCAGTTCTTTTCATGTTTTTATTTTGTAAAATTGAAGAGTTAGAATAAGGGGGGGAGAACATAACTTAAAATGCAACTTTTTTTAGGATGAGATTGTCTGGAACCTCTTGGAATAAACTGTGTTTAGATTTGTATTCTCATCTAACTGGCATGTTCAATGATAAAATTCAAGAAGCATGCTCTGAAGTTTGCGTTGCTGCAAGGCATGCCTGAAAGAATAAATAGTAGGTTTAGGATCTGAGAAAACAAATTTCTGTTAGTTTGGGAAGGCATCAGTGAATTACTAAGTGCTAATTAGTGTTAAAGATACACATCAGTGTGATTTGTGAAGAGAACATCTTGATGATCAAGAGGTAAATAAAGCAACCTTTCCAAATTTTGCAGTCCAATAAAGGTCTTTCAAATAGATAACCCTGTAGTAAATATTTTTTAATTTTTAAATGAGACTTTTAGGAATTCAAGTATCCATTCTATGCCAATTTTCCAAAGCTCACATAAAATGTTAAATTTTGTTTTTTCTCCAGTGAGTCCTGACTGGTCCAAGGTATCATCTCCCATTCTCCTTTTACATGCCTACTCTTAAAATGTTTAAGAGCCTGAAGAAATTCTACTGGAAATTTTTGAAAAGAAACCTTTCACTTCTACCTGAATCAAAATTTCAACCTCATTTCAAACTGAAAGAAGTTGCTGCTATATCTATCACTAATTTTTCATTGTAGAATTTTTGAGGAAGATTTTGCTATCACCATTTCCAGCTGACTGTATATTGGCCCAGAATTTAATGTATAATAAATGGGCAATGCACCTTGGGAAATACAGCTTAGTCTGTAATATGAGAAATTAAGGACACAGAAAAAAAATTCCTGTGAGGCACAACAATGGCACTGCAAATGCAGACAGCTTCCAAGCACTTAAGTATTAATTTTTTTTTTTTTTCCCTGCAGTGTTATTCTGTTTTGACTTTTGCCTTAACTCTGGGTGAAAATAGATAAGGAAATATCATGATTTAATTCCATACACAAATCTGCTTTGTTTGAGTGACTAATACTTTTTCTCTACGCTTGACCATGTCAGTTTACTAATCTGGAGCTGACACACATTATCTGTTTCTCCTTTATTGAATTTCATTTTTCTGCACATTTTCTTTCTCTGTTCAAATTCTGTACCTGACTTTATACTTTTTCCCACTTCTTTCTGCTGTCTTTTCAAAATTCCCATTTCGGTGCATTTTCTGGTAACTAATCTGGTGCCTCCTTCTCTGCTATGTCACTCCCTACAGTTCAATTATTTGTTACTGGCTACAAGTGCTGATGTCATTTTTCCAATTTGATTCAAGTTGAACTGCTGATTGGTCGACAACCATGATTTGGGATAAATGTACTAGAATATGCCAGTATATTTCCAGAGGAGATATTAAAGCAACGACTTTTTGAGTATCCAGATTTTTCCTAAGAGGTGGCTTGATTCTTTGAATGGCATTGCAATAATCTGCAGAATTAATCATTAATCTGTAAAATGTGCTCTTGTAACATTCAGATTTAATGAGCATTGATTTTATAAACAGTTAGAAAACTAGAAAGAGATATGGAACTGAATTATTTGAGCTCATATATTTGCAATATTAAATGTGATTATCATAAGAATGCTAACGGCTCTTAATTACTTCACAGTAACAAGAGATATCTTCAACAGAATTCAATGTGAGACTTTTTAAGTTCAAAATAGCTGTTTCATATTTTCTTATAGTTGTTTAAAAAGTTACTCTTTGTTTAGATTTGAAAGATGATTATCAAGATCATTTTCTTTAAGAAACCTGCAAGTTTGTATAGTGTTACACTATTAAATAAAATATGTCAAGTACTTAAAGCATCCAAATAATAAAATTCTGACAGTACTCTAACTAAATGGCAACTTCTCAAAGATAATAAGCTTCTTGTCATATTTTTTGATGAAAGAGTATGAAAAATGTGCTGTTCAAGAAATGAATCTCTCAAGTCCTTTCACTTTTTTAATTTTAAAAAGTGCTGGTGGCAGAATCCATAAATCTACTGGATCATATGGGGCAGCTACCATACACAGTGGTCTGAAAAAAATTAGTACTGAGGTAAATGGTCATGCCTCTATTGGCATATAGGGAACATATTTATTCTTATAAGTGCAGAATTTTGTCTCATGTCTTCATAACACCACAGGCTACTCTTAAGGAATGACATATTAATTTTTCAACTGTCATGAATGTTTACTGGTTTCCTGGAAGTCACAATGACAAGATATGATTCCATAAATCATTATTTCCAATGGTTCCATTTTCAGTTGCACCACAGATAAAATAACAAAAGCAACTAGCATGAGAACTAAGACAGTGGAAGAGACTGAAATGGCCTTTCACATTCAACACATTTACTTAGACCCAGCCTAGAATCAGAACATTCTGGAAGTTTATTAACTCTAGAGAGCATTGAAATATTGTCTCTAGTTCTGATCCTTTATGTGCCTTCCCAGGGTAATACTCAGTAAGCAACCTGTCATGGCTTATAATCCAATTACATATTGTAACTGAAATTCTTGATTTCAAAAGAGAAAAAAAAGACTTCAGGAGCAGGAGACCTCAATTTTCTTAAAGGCTGATGACCCAAGAATTGCAGAATAAAACATCTGAGAGAAATAAAATTCATGGGGAGAAGAACTACATAGCAGAGCAAGTAAATAACCTCAAAGTTATGAGATACACACAGGGAACCAACAAGAAAATAAATCGGAATCCAAATTGATCATCAAAGATATTCCTCCACTCCATTTGCTCAAGAAATTTAGAAATTAATGGAGATTGTGTAAATAAGACTGAGGCAGAAATAAAAACAGAAATCTAACCAAATGGCAAGAGTTTGTTCTCTTGCATTGAAAAAGGGATTGCAAAGAAAAAAAAAAGGAAAAATGGAGGGACAGAGAGGGAAAAAAAATCTAGATATTATTCAACATTTTTATTTTCTTCTCCTTCACATCTGTTGTGTTTCAACTTAGAGCAGTCACCAAAACATCAAATCTTTTTTGAGGAAAACTCAATTCTTCTTGAAGAATAAGGTTTTTCATTTGCTTTCAATTCATAGGATAACTAATGATCAGTTCAAAATTCCCATTCAGAAATGAAGCAGTGAAACATATCACTATGAGATATAAACATACCTCAGCATTCATTCATTCAGCAAATCAAAACTCGAAAATTTATACAAGATGGTCTTTAAATACCAAAAGTGTAATTTGAGTGCCCAGAAAACATGACTCTGCAATGAGCAATTTTACTAGTGGTGGATGATCAAATAGAAGAAAGAAACGAAGCCCAAGGAAGAGTGACTATGGGCAAAGGAATAAAGAAGATATGTTCTCAGTAGAGAAGGACATTTTGTGCTGCTCTATGGCCAATTGCTCTTCTAACTGATGAATATGAAAAGAGGAGATTTGAGGTTAAGCATCATATGGGTATACTTTGGAAACATTCATATTTGCAAGTGGAATGGAAAGAGATTGGTGCAACAGTTCACTTCTCTCTGAAGAGGAAAGAAGGGACAAAAAAATTCCTTGCTTGCTCACTGAGAGAGCAAGATACTTCATTTCTCTGGCATCCTTAGTGCTGGACCATTTTTAATATGGATTTCTGAGATTTAAAGTTCAATTTTTGGTACAAGAAGAAATTCAGATAGTAATTTTTTTTCTCGGAAAAAGAGCTTATATTAAAAAAAACAATTTCCAGTTTGTTTGGGTTTTTTAAAATCAATTTAGATGTACATATGTAGAGATGCTGTTTATTGTATGTAATCACATTATTCCTTTGCAAAGTGACATTAAAATGAAACAGTGATCAATGATCAAGAGTTCTGTTAACTTATGTTATTCCATTTATATTGCATTTCTTACTTATGTTTTTCTTACTAAAATTATTTTATTGCTGGTGCTGGACCACCATGGGCTTCCTCCTGACTTCAGTAATTCTGCAAATAGGAACAGCTATCTCTTCAAGGGGTTTAGGGCACTTGATGGTTATGAGAAACTCCTGGCCTTATGAAGAGCATTGCTAGTGTTACTTGAATAAAAGGAACACAAGACTACAGTGAATCAACTTGAACAACTGAAAAAAATAGTAGTTACAAATTGCCTCTAAATATGGTCCAAGTTTAAGTCTTTGTATCAATATAAAATTATTTATTTTCTCTTTTTAGCACACAACACTTTGGGGTATGCTGTCTAAACCAATTTAAATAACAAGGCCCAATACCTGTTAAAGCAAATGTGCATCCTTTGGGCCAGAAATGATGCCTCATGCCTTTTATGATGTGCTGAGAGGACACTGTGTGTGAGGTGGTAGAGAAACATCTGAAGGGAAAGGAGTGTGTTCCGCATAATTCCAGGGAGAAGAAGGTCGAGTGACCAATAAACACAGGAATCAATGGCTCTGCATCTCCTCCCTAAAACCACCCCCAGGTATATGCTGCAGGAATGCAACACACTATTATAGTGTAAAATTTATGGGTTGCTAAATCTGTTCTGACTTAGAGGAATACACAAAGGGAACTGCCACTACCACTTGAACAATGCTGTGAAGGTTCCCTCTTTCAGTAAAACATGGTTTATGAGGCCTGTGTGTGTGTGTGTGTGTTTTTATGACAGGGGTAGTTTTGCCTGGTTTTGGGCACAGAGATTTCAGCTCTGCATCAAAAGTTTCCCACAGAACCTGTTCACAAGTTGCTGCTATTTGAGGGGCCCCTGGCATGCAAATTGATACAGCAGCTCTTTCAACTGTACTTTAAATTTTTGGTAGAAATCTGATTATGTTAAGCGTGATCAGACAAGGTACAATTAAAGCAATCACATTCCTGGCAGTGCCCACCTGTCGTCAGTGCAGTGACTGTGCCAGCATCTCTGCCAGCTGGTAATGGCATTCCAGAATTCACACTCACAGCCCAACTCAGACTTGCTCCTGCTTCTACACGGCAACCACTCAGAAATGAAATGCATGTCTGTCTCTCGCTCTCCTTTTTTTATCTCTGCCTCATTTATCTCCATTTTAAGAGCCAATAATGAGATGAATTAAGTGCTGATGCCCTTTCATTTTTCCTCATTAGGGTTGCTGGCTATTTCAGCCTTACCCCTGCTGAAGAATTACTTCAGGGATGCAGCCATCTTGCAATTCCTTTTCATTAAACTGGAGGAAGTAAAAGTATGTAAAAATCACATTGTCCCTGTTGTGTCAGCAGTCTGGATGAAGAATTTAATGGTTATAAATGGGCTGTCTCTTATAAAAATTTCTCATATCTGTAAAGGTAAATACAACTTTACAGCATTGTACATGTTTTGCTTTTGTTCATCTCTTAGAATGCTGCCTAAAACATTAAGGTTTTTCCAGACTTACTGCAACTGATGAAAACATCTTCATTTTCTGAATTTTAAAATGTGATAAGGGGTATTAACTTATTCAGCACGAGGAAGAATAAGAAACGCAAATGTATCTCTACACTTTTCTCACATTTGAATTCCATTTCTGTCTCTAGCACTTTTTTTTACCAGACAGCATGAGAACAGCCATCTGACTCACTCCACTACATTTCTGCTGACACTACAGTTAGACACAAGTATTCAAAGTGGAGTATTTTCCTGTGACAAAAATACTGTTTCATCAAAATAGATATTTTGGAAATAATGTCTGTTTGGAGAACATTTTTCTACAAGTCAGATGAAAAATAACATTTCAGCTTTTCAAAACAATGTTTTCAAATTCAAACCAGTGCTTTGATTCAATGTATCTTGTACTATTTTGAGTGGGTTGCAGTAAAATGTTTAAAAATATTAAAAGTTGAAAAATAATACAGTGTCAAAACACATAATTTTTTTGGCATTTCTTCAGTTCTGGTGTTTTCTATGGAAATTCCAGCCCACATTCATTAATAAAAATAATTTAAAAATAAATGGAATAAAGGATTTTCTGAGAAAAAATTCAGTACATTCCTCTCACAATCAGTAGTAGTACAGCCTTGTATCCCACTTCACTGGGAAGAAATACACCTTAGTTTTAATCTTAGCTTCAAACCACATTATTCTGCCAACATGAAAAGAAAATTTATGCTTGATATTCGGGCTCATAAAAAATTATTTTGGTGTTGTTCTTATAAAACAATGAGAAAGGAATAATTTCTGCAAATATTTATTCTGAAGTCTTTAAAAAGAAGCACAAAATGAAAAGGAATTTAATAGACTCTAGCATCCATAACAATTAACCCAGTTGAATGTCATGACTTGTATTTGTGTTTAAAGTGCCTTTGTGTCTGCCACTGTGGCTTTTTTCAGACAAAGGCAGAAGAAGAGACATAACTACAAACAATAAAAGGTCCTTCCTCCTTCCGAAGAGGTACTGTGATCTTATTCACTATATGAGTTGTAACAGGAGCTGAGGTGCAGAGCTGGCAGTAAGAACTGCTTCCATTGTCCCTCCTTGCAATTCCTGTTGGGCAGTGGAGTTCCTGCCTCAGTCTACCTTGAAGAGGAGAATCTACTTACCCTGAAACTCCCTGTCTCCTTTGTTCCTCAGTAACTACTATCTGTGATAATAAGCAGACATTACCATTCACAGCCTTATAGGTCATGGCACAATTCTTTATTATTATTCTGCACAGAGAGAAGACTTTTCTCTTCATTAGGGTTGTGCTGGGAGAAAACAAGACACTTGCTGTCATTACAAGGAAAGAGTGGAGCAACGTGGCAAATCTGCATCCAAAGGGGTGCTGCATTTCCACAAAGCTTGTGCCACTAAAGCCTGCCGTGCTCACCTAAACATGAGTCCATGGCATTGTCTAGATGTGAACACAGAAAACAATTCCACTTTCCTGAGAAGCATTTTGGAGCCTGAACACTCTGGTAGTTCCAGGAGTTACTGCTGACCCTGTTCTCACCCTCCACGATGCCTAATGGACAGCCCTCACTTGAGTTTAAAATAATGCGTTTGTGAAATACTGTTCATTTTATTACTTCAGGATTCATACAGACTATCCTACCTTCCAGTATCTAACAGAAGCAAGAGAGATTAGAAAAGCAGTTCCATTCCAAAGGAAGAAAAATAAATCCAGCCATTACTACTTTTCATTAATCTATACCATGATTATAAATTATAGGACTGTTAAATACAGTTTGTCAGTATAATCCGTTATTCCATACCAAACATTATTTGCATATTTTGATTTCTCATTTATAACCACCTATGCTCATTCTTCACTTTTATTTGAAGTGTAATTCATTTGAAAGTCTATAACATGGATAAGAATCTAGTTTGAAATATAGACATACTTAAGCTTTATAAATTGGGACTAGAGCAGTAAAAAGAAACATCCAGCATTTTCTTCTTTTTTGCAGGTGGACTCCAAAACCATGCAAAGAATTCACATACTTCAGAGCAATAAATATAGTAATTTTCTCTGAAACTAAAGGATTGTTAATGACATTACGAGATGGTGCGTCTCAAGCAATGCTGAGAGCAATTTTACAAATGGTTGGTTTTTTAGGTTTATTTTTTACGATGCTAAATCTAGGCAACAATATTAGTCACTAGCATTGATCACAATCACAAAGAAACATAGACCCATAACTTCCTAAGTCTAAATTAAGATAACTACATGCTCTTCAGAGCTAAAATACAGCAGCGGCTAAACCCAGGATGAATAGAAGTTCCTCAGGCATCCACGTTTCCACCAGTAAAAATGGGGGAAAAAACCCACCAAAAAAACAACAACAAAAAAATTTACCGAACGCTTAAACTTCAATAGTTATAACCAATGACACCTGCACGAGTCTTGATAAAGCTGGGCTCTTCATTCTCGAAAACACAGCTAAGTATGTGAAACCTTTCTTTCCTTAACTTTCCTGCAAAACAACTTTCAGCTCACACACTTCAAAATGAGAGCTGCACAAAACAGCAGAGGGTTTGTGGGTAAGACTCTTACACCTTTTATGCCAGATGGTCATCCCATAATGTGTTACAGGTCAGAATTATGCACTTCTTCCAGACTTAAGCAGAAGATATAGCCCTGATGACTGATGTGTTTTACTGAGAAAGTTTTTCTTGAGTCCAAATTTCTAGCCAACTTTAAGAAAAAAGTGCCAAAAGTCTTACATTCTCAGCTCACTTTGAGATCATTGATTCCATATCTGTCCTATCCTACCTAGATCCTGTTTGCAGAAGAGCAGTTGTCAAACTGAAATTATTTCAATTCTCTTCTCATCAATTGAGATTAACATAATTTCCATTAATGTAGGGGTCCACAGTAAGCTTTTCAGGTCTCTTACTACCTTGCTGTAAGTCTATTTACAGTAAATAAGAAGAAATAGATACCAACTGAGAACACTTCACCTCTTTCAAAGATGCAATTAAAACCTGATGAGACAAATTAATTTATAAAGGCACCTATTTTCTTCAATTATAAAGAAAAGTTGGCTAGCTATCTTGGATCAAGATTATTCAATTTCTGGTGACGTAAAACAGATGAAAAAAGTATCTATTGATGGTTTGATTTTGAACTTCTGCTGGGCATTGCAATACTTCATTATGAAGTGGTACCTGGCAGCTCTGACAAATATATATGTTCAAAGCAAGTACAAGCTGCACTTCAAAGCACCAGACTGCACTAATCCTAGCAACAGTATGTCTGCTTCAGCTGAGTTTAACATTCACTGTTCCTGAACATCCTTGCAGAAACCTATATGTAGGTGAAGAAAGCCTTCACACATGTTCCCACAGTTGCCTGTCCCTGTTAACAAAACCTGTCATCACCTTCACAGTAGCAAGGAAATTGCATAGCAAAATACCCATGGAGGATATTTCGTAGACATTTCAAGTTCTCATTTAGATGTTCAGCTGTTTCTGTGCTGTTAAACCTCCTTTCTGAAAGGCTTGCAATGGACTAGACTGGGTTTGCAACAGTAAATAAATAAATCACTTCGCCTATTTAATGCAGAATTTACCCCCACCATCCAGAAAATTTACCTACTATTTACCTACTATTTTGGTCATCCTGAAAATTTAGCTGCTGTGTTTTTCTGTATCCTGTCAGAAAACATAGAACAGAAGAGTATTCAGCCACAGGCAATAAAAACTTCTGAAAGGGTTTTTATGTATGATAAAAAGATACCTCACATGCAGTTTAAGGTCATTACGATTTAATACTGGATACAATATTTTGAGTGCAGTGCTTGCCAGGATGAGCAATCCATTAAAAGAACTAGCTTTGCAAACTGAAATTCAATTTTAAAGGCTGCAAGTTGCTGATGGAAATCAAAAGTAAGTAAAAGAGCTTGACTCACAAGTTCAGATTATTATAGTGTGTTTATTTAATTTCTTCAGCAGGTGCTATGCTTATGTTTTCGGCTTTCTTCAGGCAAAGCAGCTGCTTATGAAATGAAATAAATACAGTACATCAGTAGCATGAGAGAGGTAAGCCTTTACTTCACTGGACTTTAGCCAACATGAAGAGATAACACTTATAATTTAAAGATTTCCTGTTTCTTTGCACGTGGTTTTGACACCACAAAAAAATCTTCCCATTCCACAACCCTCCATGCTGATTTAGGAAATCATGTATTCTCGTTTCTTTTGGACAGGTGGTAAAAAATTTAGGGTCCAGTGCCAGAAGAAGTGAACACATTGCTGACAGGTAAGGGTGAGAAACAGACGTTCCCTGAAAACAGGAGGCCAAAGCATCTGAGGTCAGATCATGCAAAATGTTTGTTCTCCCACACATCATTGCCAGACTGCCTGATGCAATGAAAATGAAGGGAGGGGACTTCCCACAAACCTATAACTGATTTTGCTTAGGAAAATGTTTACATACAGAATTTCCCTCCTTCTAGATGATCTTTAGAGTCTCTTCTAACCCAAACCATTCTTTCTCCACCAAGGAGAAGCTGTATAACACTGTGATAGGTCTATACCAAAGATTAGCTTGAGTAAATCCTACTTCACACTAAGCCAAAATTTCTGCCTGACTACACTTTCTAAATCTGTTTAGAGTCAAGCCTGGGCCATGAAACGTTATAGGAATGGTCCTCTAAACCATCCTCCAGGCTTACCATGGGTTATCATGGGGGAAGGCACACCAGCACATTCATACACCCCTCTCCTCCCAAATAGAAAATGATCTCTGCAGTGCTTCATTCCCTAGAAAACCTGTATAATGTGAAGGAATGTCCATAGCCATCAAAAGAAGTGCAATTTAGAACACACGACATCCCATAGAGCATCATGCAAAACTTTTTGATTTTATACAGATCAAAAGAAAGTAGACACTGAACCAGGCACAAACAACAGGGTTTGGTTGCTCTGTCTGGGGGGTGTCCATGACCTGTCTATGCTGGGCACCATTGGTTCCATCCAGAGCTGGTACCAATAAAGATCCCTCATCACGTCCCAAAACTCTGCAGGCAGAGAGCCCGTGGTACCTCTGCAGAAAGGTGCCCCTGCAAAAGGAGCTCATGGTTTAGGCTGAGGATGAGAGAGTGAAGGAAAGGTGTTTCCATAAATATTTTCTATCTTTGTAGTCTTTTTGTGTTGCTTTTTATCTTCTCTCTCTCAATACACTTATCAAAAATTAAGACTTTGTGTTAACTGGCAATAGATTAAATTGCGAGAAGTTCCCCAAAGTGAACTGTCTGTTCAGTATGTGTGCCCTTTTTTCCCGAAAGCCACCCTGTAAACAGAATCTAATCACAGGGAAATAACACATTTTCAAGATGCAAATATCAAACACTTCCTTATGAAGCATATATACTTCAGCTAGGAATTGCATACCTAAGTTCATATTTTGACTAGAATGTAAAGGGAGGATATTCAGCAGCCCTCTACATGAATTTTCCCCCTTAAATGAATGATTCAGAAATATATTAATTTTCTTGTGTCATTTAGTGTACAGTCATTTATTCTTTGACACTCAGCGTTCAGTATAAGCACTATTAAAAGTAAACTACATTAATTATGTAAATGTAATTATCAATGGCCTTTGAAATGACAAGAATTAAGCATTTTACCAAGATTCTGGAAAGGTAGGGCCCATTCATTTAAATTCATTGCTACATACTTAACATAAACAAGATCAGATCTTAAGAGTATTCTCTGGATATTGACCTAACATCACTACTGACACTAATTTGAACAAAATTCTCAAATGTTTATAAAATAAAATTACTAGGATTTTAATGTAATAAAGTGTACCTTTCTACCATTTCCTTTTTCAGGTCAAGAGATGAGAGCGTAAACCAAGGTAGATGGGTGGATTTTATGCACATTATTTCCGGACGACAGTCATTTTTCAATTTTTTTTGTGAATCACTATGCACCATTATGATTACACTTTTCAGGTACCAATTACAAAAATGACAGAGATCATTAGACCAATATATAAATGGCTTGTCATGACCTTCTTAACATTAAGTGGACCTTTAGCCTATGGAACATGTCCTCAAATGTCAAGTGGAGCTCATTTCTCATTCACAGCAGTAAGAATCCTGAAATTGTGTAAATAGATGCAAGGTAATTGCTTACCATAGTGATTATAAATATTTGAAACAACAGACTGTAACAATTCCCAGCCATCATACCTCAATATACATTATATTTAGGCCAAAGCATATAATTATTTTTGAATTCCATAATTACAGTATTGTAATTATGGTGCACTGAGATGCAGGTGAACTAGAAACACAGGTATACAATTAACAGAGCCATTAACCCTTACATAGTTTATGTTACATTCAGGGAGAAAGAAACACCACATAATCCAAAACACTTCACCCTTGCCAGTAAGTGCTAGGAGCACCAAACATTCCTCACATGAGGACAGCAGTATTCCATACACTTAGCAACAATTATAAGTTAATGATATCAAAACAGTAAAGGTGTGAAAAATATTTATTTTATTCATTTCAGTAAGAATAATCAACTTGCACATGTATTTTATGTTCACAAATCATTCTGAAAACCGTGACTGCAACAGAAATGAAAGGCACAATACTTAAGATATGATATTTACACATTGTATGGATATTTATTTGTAATCCCTCCAGGAACAGGGCAATAATAATAGCTTTTAAATCTTGCGCAGTGTACTCTATCAATAAACTATTCACGTAGTTCTCAGAAACGGTACCATTAGGAAGTAACACACTTGGCAAAAGACAGTCTTATGTTCAAGTCAAAATTTTTCTTTAAATTGCAAATAAAGAGATACTTTTCTTCTGAATATGCTGCAGTGGCATCTGGACACTACCACCTTCTTCACACAACACTACAGGGAAATAGTAACAATACCTTTGCACTTGATAATAGAGAAAACTAAGAATTTAGAAAATTAAATGGTTAATACTTGGTGTGTTGAACCCAGCACCAGATAAATACACAAATGTAAGACAGGGAACAACTGTCTTGATTGTAATGTGAATTACTTAGCTAGGGTTACAGTAAGTGACAATCTGAACAATACCAGATGACATTGTATGGTTGCAACATCATCTATGAGACTTGGTAGTCATCTTCAGTACATGTTATTCCTGAGCTAGAAAACTGGACATGTTTGCACAGTATTTAAGGGAAGATGAAAAACGCATGGACAGACTCCAGCATATAGCAACCAGCATAATCCTGAAAATTTTGCCTATTAGAAATGGCTGAAGGAGTGCTGTTTAATTTAGAGAAGGAAAGACTGAAGGAAGATATATTTATGATAGATAGATAGATAGATAGATAGATAATGAACCTAAGCCTGCAGCAAGAGAGATGCACTTTAGATGCTGGGAAAAAAATTGTAAGAGTTAGGATGGTATAATACTAAAATATGGTGCCTGGAGACTTTGTAGACTTATTAAAATTATTTCAGTCAGTTCAATAGTCTACTGTAAGGCATGATATAGCTGATCTTGCCTGAAGTAGGTAACTTCTTCAAGTCCTTTTCCTCACAGCTTCTTGTGTTTTTTGATAATACCACATGCAAGTTTAACACAGTTTCACAAGCTGGGTTCTTGCAATATTTTTCTTTCAGGGAAAACATTGTATAAAAATGGTAATATTTCTAAACTGTAGCTCCCCTGATTTCTGTCTGATCTTCTAGCTGTCTCTGTACTAGTAAATAAAATTAGTTAGACAGATAATTTGCAGACAATGAGGGAAAATGGCATATGTGATCAGCAGATATTTGTACAGCTAAATTCTCTGGCTTACTCAAAAAGCATCTCCATCCACATAAAGACTACTGGCCCTTGGGACCCTCCAACCATGCTCCTGGAGACAGCTCCAGCTAGTGCTGGTCAGTATTGGTCATCTCCGTGTCAGGGACAGGCCAGCAGTAAGTACAAAAAACAGGACAGTGCTCAAGCCACAGCATGGCTTTGGTTTGCATATTTGAAGAGGTCCAGGTCCACCCAGCTTAAAAATTGAAACTTGCAACGTATTCCAAAGTAGTGGAGATGCCTTCTTATCAGGAGGAAATTTCAAGTGCTATAGTTAGTGTATTAAGTGCAGAACTACCAAAAAAGTCTCCATGGGTTATATAACAGCTTTGACCATATTACATTAGATGTAATGATGAGAAATGTGCTACCCTTCAGCAGTTTAAGAGGCTCAAGAAATGCAAAAAAAATTGTTTGAAGTAGTACTTTCTTGCCCATCAGCCAGTCTTTCCTGATCGAAGTTGCAGCTTGCAGTGGCTGAAATAACTTACAGAGTTTCTGCTTTTCTTTATCCTACTTGTGCATCAAGCACACAACATATGGTGTTATAGTAAGAAAGGATGCAGTGATTTCTGAAGTTTGCCTCAAATTATTCCAAGGAACCTGTCCTGATTTTTCCAAAACTCATAAAAACCTTAAAAAGAAATAAAAATTATGGTTTTTTTTTTTACCTCAAAGCCACAACTCTGCACATGAATGTCATAAAACTTTCTTTAGACATTCAAATTACCCAGTTACATGTTCACTGCTACATTCATTTTTGTCTTTTAAATATTCTAAGGTGTCAGTGACTCAATATTTTTGATTATTATTTCTTTGCTGTCTGAAAGAACCACAAGCTTAATAATAAAGAACAAATTCAATGTAAAAAATGTATGGTTAAAGTTTATACAAATCAGTGTAAAGAAGATGGAAATTAAACCCTGTTACTGTAAAGTTCATAATCAACTATATTTTCATGAAGTTAAAAAAAAAAACTCTTTAAGATTATATACTTGTTCTCTCTCAACATGCTCCCTTCTGTTTTCATCAGTGAAACATTTTTGTTATTTTTTGTCACCAAAATTCCCCTTCTGAGAGGATATAATAAGAAGATAAGGTATATGGAAATCTATTAGCACTTGGGAAAAAGTTTATGTGTAAGAAACACTGACTTTATCAGTGACAGTATTATTGTCATAATCATAACTTAGGTGACTTCATTCCATTACATATTTTTTAAATTGGAGTGCCATTCATTAGTGGCTGAAGCAGCATGCTGACCTGATTAAGAAAAAATAATAGAAAATGTAATTATTCCAGTTCTGCTTAAGTAAAATCCTTTTATTTCTAAACAATATTGTGCTGTTGGTACCCTGATTCTTTCATTTTGCTAACAAATACATTTTCATTTAAAGTCTGTTAAAGCCATTTTTTTATACCTTTTGTGGTGAAACTAGGCCACCAACCACAACTGCAATAGAAGGGGTTTATTTTTTAAATAAATAGATCTGAGCTAAGACTGCAAGTTTCAAGTGTCATTGAACCAGCAATTTTTTCTTGCTTCTCTGAACAGGAATACATGCCCTAGAAAAATGATATCAACAGAAAAGCAGTAAAATATTTTGCTACAAGCCTCAGAAACAATTTTGAGTTAGTTTTTCTTGAAAAATCAAAGTAAGGCAAATGTTGAGGGATTAATGGAATTATAGTTGTTTAAAAATAAACAGCTTTTAAGCAGCTGCTAACAATATTCATGTATTAGTTTAATTCTGAAAAATAGGTAATAAAGTACTTTGCTGCATATTCACAGAAATATATAGCAAATTAACTCCTAGAATTTGTGTTATACAAGGACTTGACAAAGAAGAAAATAATTTCAAATTAAATCTGTGAATAAAAAGATATTTAGATTAATACAAACTCTTCAACTTATGAAAGTTATGATAAACTGTAAAGCAAAAGATTTTACACGAAAAAAAGCTGAATTTTGGAACTTAGAGCAATTCTTTTATATTGGAATGGTCTTTCAACACAGGATTTCTGCTTTTGCTGAGTTGTGAACAGAGAGGTGTTCAGATACCCTTGGAAAATTTTTGGGTTATGGCATGGAGTAGTAAGGTGATAAGCATCTTCTAGTCTTCCAAAAGTTTTTTTTTTTTTTCTTTTTGGCAACAAATTAGCAAAGTATAAGCAAAAAATTCAGCTAAGGAAGGTTAGCAGGAAGCTTGTGTGGAAACTCAGTACCTTATAGAAACAAACCTTAGGCATTTTTTGCCATTGACCTGTTTTTGAGACCATAGTAAAATGTTTGTTTTGTTTTTCAACAGGGAGCTCTAAACAGAAATAAATAGATGCATAAAAGTTCTTTAAATCAATGTAACATTATAATTGGGGATTTGAATGTTGGAAGATAAATGCTTAATAATTCAGAGAAAAAGAATCAGTGAAAGAATAAGGGTATAGCAAATCATAGTATGTGCAAATAGGAAACAATTTATTGGTTCAAGAGGACAAGTAAATTAATGCTCCAATTATTATGTTTGCAGAATTCCTTCGTGAGTAGTTCTTCTCATTGTTAGACAACCCAAAATAATTCAGTTTTGCAGAGTAAGTTTTCTAAGTAACTTGTGGGAATTTAACCATAACACTAAATAAGGCTAATGTGAGCCTTACAACTGATCTCTCTTCAACAGTGTGTTTAAGATATTTACCTCAGAGAAAGGTTTTAAAAGGTGTTTAGACCAAGTCTTCAGAGTGATTAGACTCTAATGTAAGGATGACAATCTACCCTTGGGCACATATTCACACGTTGACAGAGAATGGTGATTTATTTATCCAAGTGTTTTCTCTCAGCTTCAGTCAAAGGGAAGGTTCACCTTAACTTATCTGGATAATAAATGTGCCTTTTTCTGTTATACTTCCAGCTTAACCTAGAATTTAAAAAACTGAACAGTTTTTTAAAAACACATCTCATGTTACTTAGACAAAAAACTTTAGAAGATTGGAACTTCCAAAAGATTCCTCAGCACATCAGCAGTGGTAACAAAACTGTTATGAGGAGTGTTTTTAATGCAAACATAGAATATTTCTCCCATACACACAAATCCCAGATTGATTTATTCTTCAGTATAAAAGTACTTTTATCGGCCATGATAAAAAAAACACACAGAAGTAGTGAAATTCATTTTAGAGAAAACAAAGGCACAGCTGAAGTCCCCAAGATTAGAACAAATAGGATTATACGATTCCAATACAATTCCAATTTTTACAGCACAGAGGTACACAAAGCAAGCAGATTCATAAAGTCCTCATTATTCAGCAGTGTGTGTAGTCTTGAAGATAAAAGGGATGTCATCACTTTCTATTGTTGCACATTAAGGTCATTCTTCCCATCCTCTTTCATTAAAGGGAGCCTAAGTTTGTCTCACAGGTCATATAAACCACATTGTTCCAATAAGAAAGAGAGAATGTGGCAATATTTATCCTAGGTCAGATCAGAAGCAAACAGCCAAGAAACCCCCAAAACAAAAAACCAACCCAAAACCTAAAAAAATGCAATGATAAAGCCAACAAGCAAAATATTAATATTCATATCACTGGCTGTCCTGCTTTTCTTAGGACTTTGCTTATATCTGCACTGAATATTTGTGCTAGCCAAAGCAAGCCTCAGAGCAAACTACACTTTAGACTCTGTATGTCCATCCAGAATGCATCCCTCAAGTAACAGGCTTTGCCAGCTTTCCTCACCTTTTCCAAGTGGGCCTACGTTGTTCTCCCTCTGAGGGGTACCTGGAAATCTGCTGTCTCTCAGAGAACATGCCCCAAATCAGCCCTTTTTCAACAGGCTTGTCAAAAATTGTATATCCCACAGAGCTCAAGAAAGCTGCAAGAGAGGCCCAACATGCACATTTCCCTTCCTTACACCTTGCTCTTTGACAGGTTTTGACAATTATACCCAGCACAGCTGAACCTGGTTTTGCTGGAAGACACAGGCTGTGCTGTGTTGCTTTCTAATAGAGAGCTCATAACCCATTCACATAATCCTAACCACTCCCACATAGCTGGGATTTGTTAGAAACACATACTGGAAGAAATGAGTATAACTTAAAAAAACAACAGAGGTTGTTTTTTGGTTTTTTTTTTTCTTTTACATCTAGCTTTGAAAGTTTTAAGCTTGTTAACTTAAGGTATGGAGACTACACAGGGATTATACCCCTCTGCAACATGGGATTTTTCTTTTCTTCCCATAAAAACCTTGATAATTCTTTGACACCACTCTTATGGTCCATTCTTCCTTTCTCCCTCTCTTTCACAAATACGCACAGGCACAGAGCCTGGTTTGAGTTACTCCAATGCATTGAGGAAAGCAAATGGTAAATGGAGGAGAGCTCATGGTACCTGTAACCAAACAGAATGCATATAACTTGCCCATTATCCTCAGTAATGGATGTTTACAACAACCCAGGAATGACAGCTTTACCAACAATATAAATGCTTAGAATGTAAGCTACTGTTTGGTCTTCTAATGAAACATATTTGATTTATAAAATTGCTGAAGTGTTCCCAGCAGTGATTTTCAGAGAGACTGGGATTCCTCTTTGTAACCAGCAGTATTACAGGCGACTCCTGACTGAGTAGAATAAGGTGATAGCATGTGTCTTGGAACCACCAAACCACGTATCTTGCACTGTATTTGTGTTTTTCTAACTACAAAGCAATGGGCTAAGTGAAAGGCATAAATGTTCCAGAACACAGAAAAAAATGAGGGGTTGAGTGGTCACAAGTCAATACTCCCAGAGACAAACAATTGTTGTAGAGGTGCACATTGTATTAATGAAGAGTGAATATTGATTTAGTTAATAGCACTGTTCCAGTAAACTTTCATAAGCATCACTGCCCCTGGTTTGTGAACTCTTCCATGAAGGTAGATCCCATTATCTCCATGGATTCCTGTTCATTTAAAGAGGGCTTCTTCCATAAAAAGTATTTCAAAGGAGTAAGGATAACTAACAAGAGAAAAGTTTTGAATAGTTACAATGTGAACTTTTATCAGTCCATTAAGCCTTACTTCTTCCCACAGCTTCTAGGAATCTACAAATCTCAACCTATTCAAAGTCCAGTCCTGAATTTGCAAGGATAACAGACTGATATTTCAGATATTTCCCTGGAAATTCTTTAGAAGCTGGTTGCTTTTTCTGCTTTCATAGTCATAGTTCATAACTTCACCTTTTCAAGACAGTCTGTATTCTATTTCACACATCATTTGAATTCATAAAAAAAATAAATTAGACTAGAAGTAGTGAAGATTTGGACTTTATTGTAGTGGGTTTTTTTCCCTCTAGTATGAAACTGAGGAGTCCCTTAAAATTTCTTCAAGTATACTGAGAAAGGAAAGAAAGGCTGCAGTACTAATGTCTTTATAAATATTGCTAAAATACAGTTGGTTTTTGATCATTAAAATGAAAATAATGTTGTCCATGAAGTCTTTTAAATAAAGCCAGCTGAATGAAGATGTCTCAAATATAAATGTCAACATTACAGTCCAACTATACTGTCATGAATACCTGTTGCAATTTTAATTATTAAAAATCAGGATAAAAAAAAGAAAAAAATCTTTTTATTTACACTTTTTGACAATATAAAGTTTTTCAGGCTATAAATGCATATATAATGTTCTGGATCTTTCTTAAATCTTGCTGTATTATCAATCCCACCCTTTCTTTCCAAGTGTTCACTTCTAATCAGAAAAGGGAATGTCTTTGCTTCTATTCAAGCAGGCCAGGTATATGGAAAATTCAGTTTGCCCAAGCTGTCTGTCAACAGACTATTTAATCAACACACTCATGGTTGTCTTAATTAGCTACACAGAATTATTTATCTTTTATTCAGTACAACGAATTGGATTCAGCATTCAGCTGGAAATACAGTTATCTACAGGTGAGGTAGGTGTTTAAGATTCAATTAAAGTCAAAGACAATTATAGTCAATATATTCAGCAGACCAGCCACTTCAGCACAATTGTACTGCTTAAATATGAGCAATGGCATGTCATCACATGTGACATACTTTAGGGTATCCAAGACATGGGAATCATCAGATAAGACACAGGACCAAGGTGTGACCTGGGCCCCCAGGTCTGGACTAGCAGCAACCAGGATAGATACTGCAAGTTGTCTATCTCCAGTGTCACCAGTCAACTCCAATTAGGCAAAGGAAACAACGCCCCTGGTATCTTCAGTCCAGACGAACTGAATTTTTTCCAGGTACTATTTTTCAAGCTGATATATATTAAGTCAACTCTGTAATGCTTCAGGACTACAACTCTCTCCAGTGAATCTTAAAATGTGTTGAATTTGCATGATCTAGCCCTGTTTTCTGCATAGTCACTGGTGGATAATTAAAAGGCCACACCATAGCTACTACTCCACATTTAAGCTGAGAGCAGCACAGGAGGTACCCAAGTTCCGTCTCTGGGACATAGAGAAATCCTCCTGAACAGAGTGCTATCAGCAGGGTCAATCACCTTTCTTCTCCCACAAAGCTGGGAATCTCCCTCCACTGTGCTACTGGGCATCTGAAGGGGAACTTGAAGGGGAGTAATGCACCATTGAAAGCATGTCTTAGTATGCAGGGAGAAAATAGTCTCATCCTGCTTTTGAATCCAGATAAACCTTGAGTCCCTCTGCAGTTCATCTAAAAGCGGCAGATACTTTCAAAATAACCCCTCAAACTGAGTAGTCTTTAGATGTTAATGAGTCTCTTTAAGAAGGCTATATCTCTTCAGTGATTCCAATGAAGTTTTGGCAGTCAGGTGCTCATTTATTGCCTTCAGCTACATAGGATAAATTTAACCCCCTTGACTAAAAGAAAATCAAAGATAATAGAGGATAATTATGTTTTCTTATTTCTCCTGCCCCAAGCCTGCTAGAATCTTATTTTCGAGGTGCCTGTTAGCATATTTTGATGGAGACTAAGTTTCTGACAGACACCTGTCTAATTTTGAGACAGCCTTCTCATCTTCATAGTTCAATGAAAGCTAAGTAGACTGACACAGAATAGGTTGTCAGTCTCTTGGCAAAATATGTTTTGCCCATAAGCCTCAGAAGACACTTC
>VWZT01013072.1:325598-353503 GCA_013397055.1 Pachycephala philippinensis
GGGAGGGGTGGGTGGTTGTCTTGTTGCCTTGTTCCCGAAAAAATACTCCAATGAAATTTGCCGTCTCTATTAATTTTTTTAAAATTAAGTCATTTTACACATAAGATTTCTTTGTAATATCAAAGTATCTACATATATAACTGCTCTGACTTCAAATACAGAATTTTCTACAATTCTTCTTCAGAGACAAGTCTGCGGTCTAACAGAGCTTATCCAGGTGATTGGTACTTGTCCTTGTATACATACAGCAGAGTAGATATTAAACTGTTCTTTATAGAGTACCCCAAAGCTGTTAGTTAAATGCAACATTTTGAAAAGTATTTTGATGCTGTCAGAAAGGTTTTCCCTCTTAAAAGGTATCGGTTATAGAAGTTACACACAAAGATGGAAGAAGAAGAACAACTAAAAATGTTTATACATGCCCAAAATATGCTTTTGTTTGAAGATTTAGAAAGGATGCATTGCACTTCTAATATAGCATGAAGCTGGTTTTATTTTTCCTTCAGAAGAGATTTTTGGATATACAAAAATTTTTGGACTGTGTTTTAATACACAGTCAAACTCATTCTTTCTGATTTTAGTATGGAATTTAGTGTATTTGTACCAGGAAGGAGTTTGTCTGGTTTTGCTCTTTTGGGTGAAGCAAATTAGGAAAACGAAGAGGGAAACTGGTGGGACCTTGTTTTTGAAAAGTTCTGTGATTAACAGCTCAATAACTATGTATATCCCTGAGCTTTCTATATATTTTTTTTTTTCTTTTTTTTTTGGTGTGTGTGAAATGAGATTATTGTTTACACATATACAATTTTGTATACTTAATAAAGTCAAGAAAAGTATCTTACAGTCCACTGGTTTGATAGATATTAGGGAAATATCTCCCTGAAAGATTTCATGTTGTTTAGAAGGTATTTTATATCAAGTAAGTACAGATGTGCTATTTTTAAATTACTTTGATGTCTTTCTGGAAATCTAAGTACTATCATTACAAAAGGATTCCATTCTCTAACCAAAACACAGCTTTGTATTGAACTATCTAGTTTTGCTGTTATTTAGAAAAATATGTGCATTAGTGTACATGAGTCTCTTAAATATTTTTTTTTAAATGCTCATACAGAGATTTTATTAAAGAGAAAAAGGGAAATGCCATGTACCATGAAAAAAATTAAATTACCAGGATCATCCTCTTTTTGGAAGCAGGAAAAAAGATTTGAAGAATTTTCATTTCATTTAATGACTTAGCAAATCTATTGGCTGTCAGTGAGGTATATTAAAATAAATTAAACAAAATTATTAAACATATCAAAACTAAGAAGGCACAATTTTTTTCTAACAGCATTGTACCAACAAAACTAACTAAAAAGCCACATATCAAGTTTGAAACACTTTGCTCCTTAAGTAGCTCCTAACGTTTTTTATCTCTGCTTGTAAGAATACTATTTAAAAACCCTGAAGGAGCTCCAGCAGGAAAAGTAATGGACCAAGCAGATAGCACAAGGGATATTCTGCAAGACTAGAACTAAAACATAATTTCTCCTGTCATCAGTACAGAATGAGGGACAGAAGGAGCATTCTGCAGGCACTAAAATATTTTTCCATCCCTGTATGTGACTTTCAAGCTATCCATCTGTACGTTGCTATAGTGTTAGTAAAGGGAAGCAGAAGTAGCTCCATCCCAACACATGAAGTTAAATATCTCAGACAAAGAGGGAAGCTGGTCATATCTTTCTCAAGAGCATGTATACTCATACATTTAGTAAACTCACGAATCTGCATTACATATCTGATGCTCAGTGATGCTGTCTTTCAAAGTGTGCAATTTTTAGGAATGACTGGAGAAGCCAAATATTAATTTTTAATAACCCACCACACTTCTTACCCATAGTCCAGACAGGAGTGAGAGCATACACTACTGAACACTAAACACAGTACAATCTCCCCACTTCTAATGGCTGATAATCTTACAAAACAAGAGACAGAAAGGTGAAAGAAGTACAGTACACAAGCTGTGCAATCTCGACAACCATTAGTTCCTTACTTATTAATACCTAATAAAGTATCCAGGGCCAGGAGGAGGAAGTAGGGTTGGCATAAACAGGCAGTCAGAATATAGAAAAATCTGTTACATGGCATCAAAGGTCCCTGCTTCAACTCTTTCAATTCCTCTGCCCCCCTAGATGGGCTCTCTCCCAAAGCTACACGTGTGTGTCCTCTCATAACTCTGCTGTGAATAGAAGAGAAATGACCCCAAGTCTATTCATTTCTTCAACCTTTAGAATAGCAGGCCCCATTTAATTTATTTTTGCTTCTTTTCAGAATATTTCCTTGTTGTATGACTCATACCTGAATGCATGATACCTCATGAATTGTGATTAGAACTATCATTACAAGCATGACTGAACACTTGCTGCCAAGTAGACTTGCCTAGACTTGCAAATTCTTTATACAGGGAGGAGAGAGAAAAAAAAAAAGCAGGACTATTTACCATTTAGGAAATAACAAAAATAAGCAAGCCTGATTCTATTGTATGTTTTTTATTTAACGTGACCTTCCTTTTATTTACCTGAGACTGATCTCTTATTGTTTCAAAAAGTGTCCCTGATTCACAATAGGTTAATTATTAATAGTTTTTACAAATAACAGGTCTGCATTCACTTTATCCATTCTTCATAATTTTCAGGATGATTTAAAAAAAAAAGAACAACTGGTTGTCATTTCTTCCTGTGCTTATAAGCACCTTTAGAGAATTCCAGCAGCTCATTGTGGTGGGATTTCCCTTTCCAGAGGCTATGCTGAGAAAGTTTCCAGAACACTGCCCTTATTCTTTTTTGCACTATGGATGCTACCATGTTACCAGGGAAGGAATTTGAATTTGCAAATAGCTTCACCTGGGGGAAAAAAAAAGAACGGATGAAAGTTAATTGGGATCACTCATGCTCAACAAATTTTATTTATAAATATGCAAAGCTGGTCAGTTTAAACTTCCATGGAAATTACTTATGAAAGACAGTGGCAATTACAGACAGAGATGCTGGACTAGTCCAAAACCAAGGTTCCCTCATTTTTTCCAACAACAATGTTTCAATCACATTTTAAAATGAGATAAATGGGCACAGAGATTACCAAACCTCCTTAGTAGTGTTTTAAGTGCTGTTTAAAATGAAACTAACAAAATAACCCTTGGGAAAACCAAACAGAATGGGAAAATTCCCTTATAATACTTTGCTAGAGACATTAATTTATAATTATAACAGAGGATAACTGGCCCTAAACAAGCCTTATTATAATGGCAACTATGAATGTTATCTCTTCCAATGCATTATGACAGCATTAGGTCAGTGTTCTAATTCCTAGATATGAACTTAAAAATAATAAAAAAACCAAAAATACGCAAAAGACAGCTAAGTGCAGTGACACTCATTTCTTTCTTTTATATTTCCTCCTTGATATTTCTCCTTTTTCAACAATTACCTGGTTTAGATATCCCTAACTGTGCATTTTCCATCATTGCTGTGAGATTGTGACCAGAGAGGCAGCTGGAAACAAAGTCCTTAACAGTCTCATTCCAGGTTTGAACTTGCCAGCATGGCAAAGAACAGGATGTGAGATTGTAAATCTGCAGGAGGAAAACTGCAAGTATCATTCAACACCAGGAAGACAGAAATAATTTTCTGACTTTACTTTTTTCCCCTCTCTGCTTTGTACACCATCATATTGGTGTCTTTAACAAAAAATGGCTCCGATAAGTGCAGCAACAGTAACACATTCAGTCCTGTAAAGCTTTTTCTCTTTCAGAGTAAGGGAAGAAAACGCCTCTGCCTACAATAGTATCTCAAATACTGTAATAATAGGTGTAGGGAATGCCTCCCGCGCTGGACGGTTAATGATGAGGGATCTCTATAAGCAGGTTTTAGAGCATGAGGTTTATTGGTAAGGACATAGATATAGGGGCCTTGCTTGGAGCTGCCAGCCGCAGCTCGAAGCAGGCCAGAAAAGCAAGAGGGAGCAAGAGAGAGCTAAGAGAGTGAGACAAGAGAGTAAGAAGAAGTGAGAGGTGAGGAGTGAGAAGTAAGAAGTAAAAAGAAGTGACCGAGATTCTCGTGTACGATACAATAAATCGTCTTCTGTGCTGAATATTCTGATTTTCATCAACCAATCTAGTACAAGACACAAATCCTATATCATTTACATATAGCCTATAAGAATCCTTACATTACCATACTACATTACATTTTAAACTCTAAAGACTACTCTTTGGACCCTTTCTGCCAAGCTAGCAGGGTCTGCTCTGACCCTTGGACCTGTTTGCTAGCAGAAGGTATTGTTCAATCAAAGGGGATTACCTTCAGCCTGCCACACTATTGTTTTCCAGTTGTTCAGTAACTGAGGCCTGGTATCTCAAAGTATGCCTTCATTTCTATTTCACCTGTAGTTTCCATGTTCTCAGCATCTTTGGCTAGGCAATAAGACTTCCGTGTTTCATCTTTCCCAACAAATAGGTTTCTCTGATAAACAGTATTGCCATGTAAAGAGATGGCACAGCTAAACCAATGAGAATCAGGAATGTTGTTGAAAGGACAGCCTTATTTTACACGCTACACTTCAAAGCAGGAGATTTAAGGATGTGACTAAACATCATTTGCAAAGGGAGTAAGTAAAAGAAGTTGGACCTGCCGAGTTAGACAAGCTACCACAATCTGGGTTAACCCTTTAACAATAGTTTTAGCAAGAGAGACATACTAGCAGCTTTTACAGTCTTTTTTGTTTTCTATTGACAGTAATGCAATAAAGTCGATTTCAGCTCACATCTGTAGGCATTTGTATTGGGTTTGCATGGCCAAGCTTTGGTAGCAGGGGAAGATTACAGGAGTGGCTTCTGTGAGAAGCAAACCCAACACAGCATTATAACTCATAGATTCATCACCATCTTTCGGTACCTTATCAGAAAGGACACTGTAACTGGAACACACAAAAATGATTAACATTGCTGGTCTGAAATTTCCACTGGGACAAACTCACCTCCAGCAACCATCTGAAAAACGCTCTTCAGCATCATCTGATCTAAAGCTACCTAAGCAGTCCATAAATATTTCTTATTCTTGGCTGCATCCTGAGGAACACTGTCTGTGATTTTACAGCCTTGCTTTCCTCTTCAAGTTCAAACATATTGTAATGCCTAATGGACATTATCTCTGGAACAGCTACCTTCACATAGTAACTTTCCATCAGTTTCCCTCAAGTAAGTCCCAGATAGCTTAAATTTACACTCATCAATTGTTGTAGACCATTAAAATCTTTGGTCATTAACTTGTTGCCTCCAGAGATTCTATTGAACTGTTTTTCAAGTGCTGGAACTTACCCTCCAGGCCTGTAAAACCAGAAGCCCCTACTGAGGATAGAATACTGCCAGACAGTGAAGGCTTCAGCTGTTTAACTTACTGCCTCAGCTGACAGTGCTTGCCACTAGGCATTCTGATTAGGTCAAGTAAGCAAGAAATCACAGCAAAATAACCTGACTCTCAAGAATAAACCTTTCTCTTTTCTTTCCTTTAACAGAAAGAAAAGGTCTGAGCCTTGTGATAATAGGACCCTTCAGTTATTTTTGGCTGTTACTTTCCCATTTTTTTATCAAGAACTTAGTCTTTAGTTTGAAAATAGTTCTGGGAAGAATAAATATCTTCTATTGGGACAACAAACACAGAGGAAAACAGAGAGGCAAGCTTTTGGACTCAAGAGTGCCTCGGTGTTCATCAGATCTGAAAAGTGGAAAAAATAGAGTAAGTGTTCCAAGTGAAATGAAATTATGTTAATCACATAAATGACTTGATCAAAACCAGAAAGGTAAGTAGCTGTTAGCTCATATGAAGTAGAGGCAGAAAAGGGGTTTCAGCATCGATATTAGAGGAACAGGCTAGCTGGAAAACTGTATAGGCCACTAAACCAATGTCTTTACTGAGTCTCTTCTTTTTAGCAGCAAGTAGAGATACAAATATTAGTCTGTGGGTTCATCTTTGAAGATAGTCTGTAGGACTCCTTAGAGGATCAGGAATGAGAAGTCAGAAACAAAATGAAAAATATTGTCCTACTGTTAAGTGGCTTTTCTATCCTTTACAAATTGCCTGAGTGAGCTCATTTTAGCACACAGCACTCATTTAATTGCACCCATGTTGCATTCACAAGGGCATTTGTTCCACCAAATGAAGCACACCACAGATTGGGTTGAACAAGTCTAGGACCTATAGGTTTTAATGCTTTTGTTCTAGGGAGTATTATTTGTAGTAAATGGGGAGAGTCTTTGCATTGCTTTGGCACTGTTTAGTTCCATTTCACTTTTGTGAGTATATGTGAGCTTGTTTCTGAATATATGATTAGTAAGGCAGGGGATGGTTTAAAAATTATGAAAGGAGTCATCATCTGAAACTATGTAAGACAGATTCTGTGAACAGCGTTTCCAGTTTTTAATGAATTGCTCTGTAGTTTGGAATGGGATGTTCTTCCCAAGGCTACACAGTTTACAGGGGTTTCTTGCACTTATGTAGATAAAACTCTCTTTGGCAAACAAATGTCTTGTACTTTATGTATCTTTTAAAGTCAAACTGGAAGATGTTGCTTTTGAATTGTAAATTATTTACTTATAGTACAGTATTATCCTGAGTGACTTAGGAAATTAAAAAAAAAATGCGTACAAGGAATTTTAAAAGCAGTAAAACCTGGTTTTAGAGTGATTGAAAGTGAAACTCATTCTGCTAGGGAGATTCTAAAGAAAACACACTGTATCTGTTAAACTTAGTTTCTGGTAGTAGAGAAACCAAGCTTCTGCTTGACAAAGTAGAGATATTAGCAGGCTAATGAGGGACTATAACAGAGTCTTTACACCTTACTATATTATAATAGCTTCCCAGATGTTCTCTGTGCATTAGCATTTAATAGGAACAAGCAACTGGATATTAATGGAAAATAAATCCAATAATCACAGAAAGGATCCTTTCAAATGATCATGGCAAACTGGGAGTGTTCAAAAGAAGTTATGTTAATCTTAAGACTTAGCTTAATCATGAGCAAAACTTGAAATTGGAAAGGTAGAAAAATTTTAGAAGAAGTAGTAAACAGGATTTTTTATATGCTCCATTCTCCATTCCTTCCAAATCAATGTGTCCTACAAAGGATATTCACAATTATGTGAGGTTTATACCTAAAAAGTCAACTAAGTCCAAAAATTATTAAATTAATCTTAGTGAATTTTATTACATTATATAAATGTGTATGAAACTAATTACAGACAGGTTTTAAGAGTACTTGCTTTCATGTCCTGGAACCTAAAAGTTCACCAAATCATACCTTACCAAAAAAAAAGCCACAAAATCCAACAAACACGAAACAAAACTAAACAAAAAAAATGTATCAAAAATAAAAAAAGTGGTGAATGATTTAGTTGTTCTGCTTTGCTGCTGTGTGCACTTTTATTTTTACCTATTAATCTTTGTCTCAACTGGTGAGTTTTCTCATTGTTACCCTTCTGATTCCCTTCCCTCTCCCGCTGGAGAGGAGAGTGAGTCAGCAGCTCTGAGGGGCTCAACTGCCTGCCAAGCTTAACCCACACCAGAACCCCAAGAGAAGAGGACAAAAAAGATGTCCCTTAGTGGTTAGTGAACATGTTCAGGTGGCAGGGTAATGGAAACAATGACCTAAATGCTCAAACTGGGTATTTAGGTTATCTAGGTTATGCAAAGACAGACACCCTCAAAGTGCATTCAGAGAAAAGAACTGCCTGAAGGAAAATTTACATGGGTGTTTCCAAAGAGATCTGAGCTATTATTTTTGCTAGCTTGCATCCTGTTTCCTCAGAACAGAGTTTGTACTTCTAAATACATTATTTTTCAAAAGAAAGCTGGGGAAACCAGAATGAACAGATGTATTCCTTTCAGTAAAACTTTCAAAATTTCTGTCATTTATCCAAGACAGGGAAACAAGTGAAGTTCCATCTCTGAATTCAAGTTCACCTTCCTGAAGATGATCTTGACATGTACGCTACACATTTGTACATTAGGATTAGGCAATGTTACTGATTGAGATTGGCAGGGACGTTTTAGGTACTTATGAAATCCAACAGGTTGACTTCTACTAAATTTTTGGTTCTTTGTTTAAAATTAAAAATATCAAGAAGTAAAGCAAGTTGGAGGTCCAAATAAATGTAAAGCATATTATTTTTTTCTCAGTAGCTTTGGAAATAAGGTTTAATTGGATGTGCTTCTATACTAAAATATTTTGTGAGATGCTGTATTCAGCTGGACCTTACACTACCCACACTGAAGAATTATTCGTTTTCTACTGATTCTGTTTTGCAGTGTACCAGTTACTTCTCTTCAAGACAAAAAATGGTTTAAACAAGACTTGATCCTGGAGACCCCTCCCCAAAGCCAAACCTCTGAACTCTGCCTAACACTCTCTTCCATGTCTCTACCCCAGGAGGCATTATATCCTCAAATATTCCCCATTACCTCACGGCAGACTGTAGTGTATACTTGGTTTATCTCTAGCCTCATCCTATAGCATACTAGTACTGTGAAGAGTACAGTCCTCATGTTTTTTCAGGCCTTTACAGATGAAAAATAATGTCTAGAATTAGCTGTATCTTCGGGACAGGGGGATATAATATGGGGAGAGAAGAGAAACAAGATCATGCAGTGTTTTATCTAGTGTAAGTACAGGCAATCTTCTCCATGGATGGGGAGCACACACTAAGCAGTGTGGGCACAAGCCACTGGACACCATCTGGACTTGGAATGTCTCTAGATCCGGTGTCTTTAGAAACATAGATGTAGCTGTCATGTCCCAAATGTGAATTAAGTCACAAGTGTACATTTATTTTAAGTCATTTAGCCCCTGTTCTCTTATGTTACCAAGAGATCTCTTGTTCTCTTATGTTCTCTTGTATTTATCAAGGAGATAACAAGACTTCTAAATCTGTACCAAAAATAGCTTAAAACTTTTATAAAACATTAGGATACTAAGTTAGTAAAATCTTGAGAATGAGGATTATTTTATAAGTTCTGTGGTATTACAGGCAAAAAAGGTTTCTCTTTGAGCTAATTAGTGCTCAGTTTTGGTTGAGGTCCTGAAGTCTGTGAATTTTGTGTACAACGTGCTGCCCTTGCAAGACCAAAAAATTATTTCAGTCCTGTGGGAAGAATAAGGATGTTAAAAGTACTTTTCATGTTCTGAGGAGATATTTTCAAGTCAGAGAATAAGAACTTCATATCTGATACTCAAGTACTTACTATCTTAAACAATAACACCTAGATATTAATTTGGGATGTCCTAAAAAACAGATAAATAGAACTGCTCTTGGTAAACTTGGTAAAACCTACTGTTAAATACCTGTTTTCATTTTTTTCCCTACTGGGTGTAAAGGTATTTCCATTTCAGAAAATCCTTTCAACATTCAGAGGTTCACTAAAAATTGAACCAACAACATTTTTTTATTATTTTGCATAAATTTTGAGAAAATACTAACATGAAAAATGTGTTGCATTTAAGGTTCAAGGCTTTATGATGCTCAGCCAGTATGAACTGATGTCACCCAGTGCCACTGAAGCCCATAGTTTATAGGTTCTCTTACTTTAAAAGCCAGTTCCCACTCAGGCACAGTGATTATCCTTTTCAAAGACTGCACATTACAGGCCTCAGATATGAAGCTGTTCTTCCCAATTTAATGCAGAAGGTTGTGTCATGTGTGACATTTGCAGGATGATAGTCCCATTTCAGGGTGAAAAAATGCCTCAAAACATATGACTTCATACCTATAGTTTTCATTCCATTGTGTAACTGATCTGATGTGAATGAAAGCTTCTCTATTACTGACAAAGGAAGGATATTGACAGCTTTATGTGCAATTAGGCTGTCACACCAGTTGCTTTTGCATTTTCTTACGGCTCCAGTCTGAAAGGAAACAACATTTTTAGCGTTTAGTCTCTTCCAAGCAGCTATTTCTAGCCCCATCTGGAACCAAGCACTTCCTTTTTGAAAAGAGCTAGCAAGTATAAAGGCTTAAAGAAGACCAGGGCTCTGACAGTAACCCCATGGGTAAGTGACATGGCATGACTAACAATACCTACAGGGAAAATTCCCCCACCAAAAGAGGCAGCTGCCTGTTGGGTGTGGTCATGGCTCACTCTAACTTCTAAATTGCATTTGTGTATTATCTTTAGGGCTACTAGTCAGCATGGATAAAAAATAATTACATTTTATAGACAGAGGCTGCACAATAGCCAGGCCCGAGCCTGACACAGCTTAGTTTAATAGTACATAGACATGGATACCAGATGACTCAGGACTATTGCACATACAGAAGAGTATCTTTGCATCTCAATATCCAATTTGTACAACAGGAGGATTTGGTGGAATGACATTTTCTTTGCTTTTTTTTGTTTACACAAGCCAAAGGGTGTAAGAAGCTCTCCATTTGTGTTTCTGTTAATGACCTGAATGAGAATAGGCAGTACTCCTACGAGCTTGAAGGAGGACCCCAGGCTAGAAAGTGTTGCTTTCAGCCAGCAAGTGCACTAGAGGATGGCATTAGAATTCAGAATTACGCTGAAAAGTTGGAGAAGTGGCCTGAAAATCTAAGATACAATCCAATAAAGACAAGTGCTAGACTTTACTACTAGGAAGAAAGAATCAACTACGCAAACATTGTGTGGAAAATGACTGCAAAATGTTTTCTGTTTGGAGAAATATAAAGCGAAGATAAAGTATACCGTTCTTTCTGGAAAAAATATAAAACCTTACAAATCTTAAATCTCTGGCTATTAATATGGAGATGCCTTTAAAAATTCCTGATATGTAGTTGTTTAAAGCTGTTGCTCTTGTGTCATTAATTATCGGTGGGTGACAAGCTACTGCTGCCCTAGATAAAATGTAATTTTTGCCAGTATTTGGGATTTAAAAGCAGCTTTAAAGCTCCCTAACTCAAACATTTAACCTGATTTATGGATTGTGCTCAGAGAGTACTAAGGCTAAGTCTCACAAAGATCACTTTAAATTACTGTTAAAATTAAGTAAAGAATCAAATGTAACTACTAAACTAAACACTCTATGAAATATTAATTATGAATTTTAAGTGAAGAGAATAAACAAGAAATAATTTAATCTGTGACATATAATAAATCCCAAAATGTATCCTTCCTGAAGGCATTTTCTAAATAAACACTGGTTTTAAGTCACAAAGGAACCAAAGTTGAAACCATTAGTTACTGAGTCAGAAGTTGTTTATTTTTTTTTTTTTTTGCAGACACCTGTTAAAAATACATAAACAGTTCTAAAGTTTGAATACATTGGGAGAAAACCAAAGCAGCCTAATGTGAAAGGGAAGAAAAGTCTTTATGTTTGGCCTGCAATGTTTGTTAATGAGATAAAATTACTTAAGATCAGTCGCAACTGCCAAGCCAATGTACAATACATTTTAAGTTCATATAAAGTTCTAACATTCCTGTCAACATACTATGCAACCGCAAAAAATTGACACATAAACAAAAAAATTATACTTCCATAGACAAATTATTTGTGACCCCCTAGGTACACATTCCTCATGCTCTTTTCAAGCAGAAAATCCCCTGTGCAAATTAACCTCTGTGCACTGCAGAACTTAAACATCATGTATACATTCAACATCCATGCAAAAAAAAAGTGTCTGATAATGCTGACCTCTCTTTACCAGACAATCTCATCAGTATAGAATGAGATAGGTCAGGAAGACCTTTTGGAAGTGCAAATGTTACTACCTCTTCAGGAAGTATTTAACCATTTCAGTACCTCTTTACAATTTAAGAACTACAGGACCATGTACCAGTTTTTTATTGTAGAGACAAAGTGGGTTTTTTGCTCCTAAGTGGTGCAGATATCAGATACATAGAGTCCACAGAGAGATTATTATATGTAGAACATTTTAAGTGAAATCCTACTGCCCTACAAAATACATAAAGAAAATAAAAGAAAACAAGAACAAATACACTGACCTGTGGAGTTTTCATCTAATGACCTTTCTTTAATGTGAGTAACAATGTTATCTCACAGAACACTTGGCTAGGGGATCCAGAGATGTGCGTCCAGAGATGTGAATATTTAGTAAAAGAGACATTTGTAACAGTCAGGATGAAAACTGTTCAAACATTCTGCTTAGTTTTTTTCATATTCAGTCTCCTTACTTGCCAGAGCAACTTTAAGCAAGGGCAAGAAGACAGTCACACTGAAGTCTGGACTCAGAGGACTCTTTTTCCCATTCAGAGTTCTACCTTTCCATCCTTGTCACCCAGGGTAAATACCTTTCCATTTTGATCCAAACAGCACAGCAATCACTGACCTTCATCTGGATTTGTATACAACATACATCAAGTCCTTGATACAAAAATTTTCCCAGGACCCTTGGCCATGTACCTTCCAAAATTCCCATCAGAGTAAGAGAAGGGACCATGGCCAAATGGCCATCCAACTTCTTTTGCTGAGGACTCGTATGTCCCTAGCAGCCCTTAATCTCTTCCAATTTACAGTCTCAATAAACACTCACACATACATACAGCTCTGCTGCAAATCTGCCCTGTTTGGAGTTTACTTCATACCTGCCAACAAACCTGCTCCTGCTTCGGCTTCCCACAGGATCACAGCCTCTTTTGGGTATCCATCGGCTCCAGAGTGGGATCCCTTACCACAGGGGAAGAGCCTGCTTCACTATGATCTTTCCACAGACCACAGGAGAATGTCTTCTGTGGTGTCTGTAGCACCTCTTACCCTTCTTCTTCGCTGACCTTAGTGTCTGCAGGGCTGTTTCTCTCACATATTTTCACTTTGCTTGCTGATGTCACACAGCGGTTTTTCCCCCCTTCTTAAATGCATTACTCCACAGGCACAATTGCCATTGCTGAAGGGCTTGGCCAGAAACACGTTCATCTTGAAGCCAGCTGGCATTGGCTCTGTCAGACACAGGGGAAGCTTCTAGATTTTTCCCACAGAAGCCACCCCTTGCTAGTCACCTTGCTGCCAGAACCTTGCCTTGCAAACCCATCACCCTGTTACACAAGTATGCTATACTTGCAAACACAGCAAGGGAACATTTTCAGAACATACTTCTGGGTTTAATTGTGGAGATCTGACTCTCAGTGAGTTCAGAGGTTGTATTTTCACACCCACATAAACGTTCTAATTTTTCTGACACGACTCCAATATGTGCTTGTACTGGCCTTCTGTCATTAATCAGGCCGGATTATTGTCTCTTGCACTTTAAGCTATTAGACACTGAAATCACTGTAATTATCAAGTGTAAAATGCATGAACTCAGCAGCGAATGGACTCAGTCTAATTGAGTCTAACTAAACTCTACAAAGTTTAAACAAAAGAAGACTGGCATGCCAGCAGGAAGCAGACGGCTCCTCTGTATGTATATATTTCTCTGTATACTGTACTGTGCACTTTGCTGAAATACTCCAGAAACAGAGTATATCAAGCCATACACTCCCTTGAAGCAGAGACATGCCACAGAAGTGCACTGCAGCTTCCTTTCCATATGACCTTTTCTCCTGTGGACAAAGGGAAGAGGCAAAATAAGGGGCGGTTGTTTGAGTTTTTATAAAAACTTTTGATTCTGTCTCTCACAGTATCCCCTGGACAAAACGTCCAGCATTCAGCTAGACCCATACATAATCCAATGGGTAAATGATTGTCTGAAGGACCAGGCTCAAAGAGTTGTGGTAAATGGGGAAGCATCAGTCACTAGTGGGGTTTGACAGGGCTCAGTTTTAGGGCTGCTCCTCTTCATTGTTTTTATCAATTACCTGAATGCAGGAATGGGGCACACACTAAGTAGGTTTCCCAACAATGCTTAATTAGAAGGATCCATTGATTGCCTCAAGGTTAGAGAGGTCTTATAGAGACATCTTGATAGATGTCACAGGCTGTATGAACTCTAAAAGGACAAAGGCCAGATTCAGTACCTGGGGTGGTGTAACCCTGGATATACACATAGACTGGGGAAGAGAAGGCTGGAGCAAAGCCCCGCAGGAAAGGATCTGGGGATTTTAGTTGATGGAAAACTCAATATGAGTCAAAAATGGGCCCTGGCAGTCAAAAGTGCCAACCATATCATGAGGTGCATTAAGCACAGTATAGCTAAGTGGACAAAAATAGTGATTTTCTTATTAGACTCAGCACTGGGGTAGCCTCACCTTGAATACAGTTTGGGGCTTCAATATATAAAAAGTATATAAAAACATTAGAAGGTGTCCAAAGGAGGATAACAAAGATGGTGGAAGAACTAGAGGTCTTGAATTATGAGAAGCAGATGAGGATTTGGTGAACCTTGTGGGTCCCTTCCAACTCAGGATGTGCTATGATTCTATGATTTTCTGATCTGTTCTCCTCAGGCAATCATCAACAAATGTTTGATAAAGAGCAGTTAAGGTTATTTGCTATCCTCCATCAGTATGTAGCAACACACAAGAAGAACCAGTTTCTGTCTGTGGGGCATTGAATGAGAACCTGGTTTAGTGTTTATACACCCACACAGGACAGTTGTAATTGCTGGAAAAATAAATCAAAACAAGAGACCATGGGAAGCGACTACAAGACTGTGTTCTCAGGAAATAGACACAATTTGAAACATTGTATCCAAACATCACCATCTGTGCTGTTTCCTCAGCGCAGCGGCTTAGGAGAGAAATCAATAACTTTAGAGGAACGATGTAGAGGTTCTGCGGGCAGCAGAGAGGTGGTATTGCTGTACCCCAGCCTTGGCATTTCAGCAGGGGATGACATGGCCACATTTACAGTGTTCGAGTAAGTGTATCTTGGAAGTTAGGGACATATAGGGGCAATGTCCACTGAACTGGAGACTGCCCCTCTGAAATGGCCATACCTGTTTCACCACATTGCTTCCAGCCCTCCCTGATGATACCACTTAGCCCTCAATCAAAAGGCAGTGGAGAGAAAGAGGCACCACAGATCAACAAGTGTAGCTGAAATATGTACCCCTTTAGAGCACCCAAACCATGCTGATGTGTGGTAGGACTTAGACAAAGAAGCACTCCATGAACATAACAAACCCCACAGGGAACAGGCATCCGGTGACTAAAATCCATGCAGAGGAATCTGAGTCTTGACATTTAGCAACAATTTTGGATGTTTTAAAATACAAGCACAAAGAAACATATGGACATGTGCATATGTAACTATCTATAAGTATAGAATCATAGAATGGTTTGGGTTGGAAGGGACCTTAAAGCTCACCTAGTTCTAACCCCCCTGATGTGGGCAAGGATACCTTCCACTAGACCTTGCTCAAAGCCTTGTCCAACCTGTCCTTGAATAGTTCTACGGATGGGGCATCCACAACTTCTCTGGCAATCTGTGCCAGTGTCTCCCCACCCTCAAAGTAAATATTTAATTTACTTCCCAATATTTAAACTAAACCCATCTCTCAGTTTTAGTCCATTCCCTCTTCTCCTGTGACTACATGCTTTTGTAAACAGTCTGTCTCCATCTTTCTTGTGGGTTCCCTTCAGGTGCTGGAAGGCCACATCTAAGTCACCCCCAAGACTTCTCTTTTCCAGGCTGAACAATTCCAATTACACACATGATTAGACATCAAATATGAAGATAATAATAATAATAATGATAATAATAAATCCAACATCCAGAGCTGAAATTTAATGAGAAAAACCATGCATAAGACCTTATCTGTGCCCTATGTTGTAACCTAAACCATTAGAGCCAGTTCATGAACATATACTTGGTCAAGTTATAAGCAGACACACAGTCAAATAAGATTTAATTATTTGGACTTTTATAAAAACATTTTTTCTTAATTACTAATGTGCTCTGTGGTGGTGCATACCATGTACATTTCACACAGCAAAAAAAGAAAAATCCTCTCAATTGAAAGAGTGGACTTGGGTCAACTAACAACAGGCACCTTGAACTCGGAAGGATGGGAAATCCTTTTGAGCATGCATTTGTCTTTAAAAATGTTTGCAATTTGTATTTAAGTGGTGACAAGTTATGCATGGATGAAAGAGCGAAACATCACTTTCCTGCTCAGTGATACATAGGAAGAGCACGTGCACATTCCACAAAAGATAGTGCATGTCCATGCTCTTAAAGCCTGGTCTTTCACCTGTCCCAGGATACAAAACTGTCTTCAGAGAAGGGAGGGAGGTGGAAAGGCACTTGCATCGTTTTATTTTTCTCCTGTGTCCATAATGCTTCTCTCTGCAGAACTGCAGCTGGCCACTGTTACTAAGATTAAGAACACAGCCTCCAAGAAATAAAAGCCTTAAATTGAATGCTTCTGATGTTTAATCCATGCATGGTTTGCAACACTCAAGTCTTCTATCACACACAATGCACTCACCTACAGTCACACACCCCCATCAGCAATGGATAATCCTTTCACACAGTGCATGCTACAGCACAATCAGGGAGAAAACGATCCCATGCTTTCAGGAACGCGGCAGGATTCCCACTCAGAGCCTGTTGACCTTTGCCCAGGTTTCAGTGATATGCTTTTGATCGTATGACTTTTAAAGGCTAATTTGTCATCACAAGGAAGATCACGCTGCTGACTGTAAATGTACAGGCTTAGAAATGTTGCTCTGCTTATGCTTGAATCCTTTACAAGCAGCTTGCATCAAGTATTTTAGAGTTTTTGCCATCATACATTAATTAAGTTTATTCTTCTCTATCAGAAGAATATGCTACCAGTGAAATTAAGAAGCTGCTTAAAGTGGAAAAGAGCTTATGGCCTGTGTGATCTGCTGCTTTCATCTGACTTTCCTTTTACTCTTTGTTTTCAGAAATAGACTGATCTATGTGCATCATAGAAGATTCAAAATCATGTTTACTTACTGTAGTGGGTTTAAAATTTTCTACATAAGGCTGCACTGAAATGAGGCTTTAGGGGGTTTTTGTTGGTTTTTTTTTTGCTTTGATTTGGTTTAGTTTTTTTTGTTGTTATTTCTTTTTTTTGTTATCACAGTCCCTGGAAAATTCTTTAAGCAACACAATCTAACAGACTGCATTATTCTATGCAAAAGGCTAGCATGCATTTTATTCCTTGTTTTGAAGGATACCAACTTGTGATATTTGGAGCACCCCCTCTCTGTAATATGTGATCTCTATTAAAAATGTTATGTTGTCATAAATATGGCACCTGTCAGATGGCCCCAGGTCATTCAGTGGTGTTTTGCATATGGCTGCATAAAAATATGGCACAACTTTTCATAAGAATATGTGAAAACAGGCACAGAAATGCAGAGAAAATGCAGCCAAAAGCTTAATGAACTGTTTTAAAAAATGCTAACTGGCAATATCATCATTTATCAACTCCATAGTGAATCCAACCCTGTGCAGATGTGCAACTGCCTGGATATTTGATTTTCACAGCTACAGGAGAGATTGTTTTGTTTCTTGGTGAATTTTGCTGTTTCCCCTCTCGAAGATCTTGATGCATCTCATTATATATACTTCGTAAGCGGAACAATTCTGCTTCCTAAGGAAGCTAAATGGCCTGGTGGACTGAGTGTGAGGTCAAAAGCCAGAGCTCCCAAGATCTAATATTGGCTCTGACACCAATTGGCTATGTGGTTTGGGTTCAACAGATGCCATTTTCTCTAAATGAAGGCAGTATTATTTAAGAACCACAAAGAGAGCAGCAAGGGATAATTATTATTTTACTGTGTTTTGAAAACACAGAGCAGCAAAACTCTCCACCAAGTGAGGCATGAGTCGCTGAGGTTTTCAGAGTTTTCCTCTCATTACTGTGAGACAGATTTCACTGGACACTGTGCCATCAGCAGAAGAAAAACCAGTTGCTAAGTGAAGATGCATGTACAAACTGTAGGCTGAAGGCCAGACTGAGGAAAGCTGTTTTCTTTTCTAATCAGGGTGGAGACAACTGATAATTTCAGGAGTCTGAGGGGAGAGCTGCCCAGGAGGCTGTGCCTGACCACTGCCTCATTCAGCACCATCTCCAGCCGGCAGCTGAGAGTTACCCAGGGACAGCAGGCAGTCCTGGCCCTGCAGGGAGGCCAGGATGGGGCAGGAGCCAGGAGGGAGCCACTGTGAGCAGGAGGCTGCAGCTGGGTGACCCCCACTGAAGCGCAGAGCATCAGCCACAAGCACTGCCATGGGCAGCCTGGCATCAGCATGGCCAGGAACAACTCGAGGTATCTTTGCCAGCTGCCATACAGACATCTGCTCCTCACTCCTGCCAGCGCCAGGAAGGTGCCAGTCTGCAGGAAGAGCTGGTTCATCAGCCCAAAATCTGCAGATTGTTTTGGATCTATGTCAGGGTCAGACCAAACCTGAGCTCAACCCCTTTTGGTTTGCGCCTCTCTATGGGCAGCAAGCTTCACCTGTGCTGGATAAATACACCCATTCCACAACACTCCCAGCCCCCAGGCCTGATGTGTGTTGTTAATACACACAGAGGGGAGGGAGATGTGATGCCTGGGAACGTGCTTAGGGACAAGGTCTAGTGGTGGATCTGGCAGTGTTAGATTAATGGCTGGACTCAGAGACTGCAGAGGCCTTTTCCAACATTAATGATTCTATAATTCTAGGTGGCCAGGTAGGGGTACAATCCAGGTACCAGCAGGTGAATTGCCATTTACAGTGTGGCCCTCAGGCTTCTGCTGCATGGCCAGATGGGCAGGCATTTTGGGGGTAGGGGGGATATTCTTTCAGTCTCAAGTAGAGATATAGTTGAAGTTTGCCTGGACCACAGGTGGTTTGCAAAGATTTCACAAATTAATGAAAAGCAGCAACAGCAAAAGCAGACTTTTCTGGACACGGATGTAAATGTTGGATCCTCTCAGCCCATTAATGAGATCCTAGGGCTTAGTCCCTAGTCCTCAGGACTGATGACTTATACTAGGCAGCTTTGTGGGAATGCTTTTCTCTGACATTTCCAATTAAAAGCTATGAAAAAAACAATGTTGGGTGTCTCTCTCCCTCCCTGCAGTGTTTCCCAATCAGAAACACTCAAACTATTTCACTATCTGGGTATGTGTTAGGAAGCCGATGCAGAAAAACACCAATCAAATGCACTGAAAAATAGCAGGAGGCTACAGTATTAACTTTAAAAGCTATTAGAAATCAATCAGGACTTCAGCAGGGCCTGAGGGGCAGACTGATGTAATGGAAGGCAGTCTATTAAATATAAAAGTCAATTAAGCAACAACTGCAGAGCTCCTGTCCTCCACCACAAAAAAATTAAGGCAAAAGAGACAATGGCAGCTAGGACCCTTGTCTTGTCACAGGCTCATAACCTGAGGGTGTGTCTCTAGCAACTGTGGTCACATGGATAGATCCAAGTAAAGGACAATTAGGCAGGCATTTGTAGGAGCTAACCTTCAGAATATAGAGAAGGCAGCTACCACCAGATCAGGCATCCTGGCCTGGAGTCTGGGGACACTGCCTCAGCGCTATTTGGAGGTGACTTTAATAACTCCTTTAAAGTGCAATGCCACTGATTATGGGGGAAAAAAGCCCACCAAAAAAACCAAAACACCACCCCCTGCCCCAAATATTTACCATAACCAAAGAAAAGCTTAGGGGAAAATTACATCTCAAGACTCCTTAAGTACTACCAATATACCAATATATTCTTTTTTCATGGAGAGCACCTCTTATTAGCACTTAAAAATGTGCTAGATATATGTAAAAATGTACATATATATAAGGTCATAATTACTTGTTCCCTAAATCTTTACACTTATGCAAAATGGATGGGAAAAAAATTCTTCCTCCATTCTAACTTTGTCAGAAAAGCTTAATTCCAGCAGCCAGCATAAGCAGAAAAAAAATCCATGTGACAGAAAGGCAGAGGTCAAATGAATAAAGGGGCTGTTTCTATCTGCAGTCCCCCAATATTTATACAAAACTTTTAAAAAGCTGGGATAGGTGAAATTTAGATTTAGAAATGTCATTCAATTCAAGCCACAGAACAGTTAAAAACACAGAAAGGGCTGTTTAGTTTTCTTAGAAATGCTAAGGCAAAAATCTTTTATTTAGAAAACTACGACATAATTTTAGGAAAGAAACATAAATTTTGCCCTCATTTATTTTCCTGAAATATTTCTTTTTTCTTACTCACCTCTTTTCACCTTTTCGGCCACTTGTACTGCACTTGTACATCTAGAAACAAAGTATAACATTTGCATACAGTAATGCCTTGGTCTCTGAAGAGGAAGGTTTAAATTGCCTTTAAAAGAATTCCAAAGCAAAGTATGTGAAATTATATACTTGCTCCCTCTTGTTTGATATTACCAGTTCTGGAAAGAGCCATTACTCCAAAGAGCTGACTGAGTGCAGATTTAGAGGAAGGAGTATTAGCACTGCAGGAACGCCTGAATGTTGGGTTCAGACTCATCAGTGAGTAACTTTATGGAGTCGTGAAAGTCACCAATTTCATCTATCTGTTATAAATACACCAAATCCTGAGAACAGTGGAAAAAGCTCATCACTGCATCTGGTCCTATTGTGCAAGATTTTACACTGTGAGGACCGCCTATGGTTAGGGGAGAAGAGGAGCCTAAAAGCGCCTGAGAAGAGCTTCCATGGAAAAGGCAGGGGTGAGACGGAAAATATTTACAGCTCACTATTGCCCTCTGGTGTAAGCTGAGCCGGCTTTTGTGATGCTTCCGAGCGATGAAGGGGAAAAATTCCGAAGTACAGCTCTTCATTTTAAACGAAAAGATAACAGCTCCCTCCATGAATACGGCATTTCATATGATTTCAAATTAACCTTGAGAGAATCTGCTGTAGGGAAGGAGACGGGGGTAGTTTGGAAAGGTGGTGATAATACGCCATAGCTTCTCCCCCTGGACTTTTGGGAGAAAAGACATTCTCCTTGGAAAACATTTGCTTCACAGACCTTCTGTCTTCTAGTTTAGTTGCATCATGTGGCATAAAATAAATTGTTTCCTGACTGTTATAAGGCAAGAAAAGACAGCAGAAGACATTAATTCCAGCTTGATTTAGAGAGAATAGGAAGAGATTTTATTTTAAAGAAAATAATGTGCTCCTGGCCATTTGTTATATATGTTTGAGTTGAGGGTTTGGGTTTTTTTTTTTTTTTACTTAAGATTATCTAAAAGTATTTAAAGAGTGTTCTCTAGATACCAGGACGTGTAAAACACTAGAATCATAAAGCTGATAGAATATTTTTTGAGAACAATGTTCCCAAAATGCTTTATACCCAGGGAAGTAATAGTTCTGTAAGTACAATTAATTTAAATTTTAACATATAAAAATATGTCTAAAGAAGTAATAAAATTACTAATGCAATTTCCTGCAAAAATCTTATGATTACTCCAACCTAAAATGAGAGACAGAGGTTGGAAATAATTGGTATGTTCATGATAGAATGGAAAAACACTCAGAATAAAAGATATTTCCCTTGCTAAGGGCTTGATTGTGCCCAGTCTCTATTTAATCTTAAATATAATCTGTCATGTGGTTGTACCAATAAAGGAGACCTGAAGATCCATTTCTATGAATTACTGCTTGTTCCCCCTGCAGCAAAGCTCTCTGCTTTCCCTGCCAATATTAATACTTTTCTTTTTCTGCTTAGTCCCTGCTAAGTTGTCCAGAGCAGGGAGTGGGATTTATCAGTTCATTCTAGTTCATAGCTATGTGCAAGAGGGACGGGCACATTTTTTGTTTGCTATCAGTGGTCTATGCTGTCAGTGAAAACATTTAAGTACTAAAAAGTGTGATTTACCTTTCTTTTAAAGAAATCTTGAGGAATCAAACCCTGCGAAAGCCCTTACCTGAGCCTAAGGTGATGAAGCCACATGTAGCCATGCTCATTGAAGACCTCTAAAGTCAAACAGGATGATCCCTGAGCCTGGTCTCCAAATATCAAGAGCTTGTTGAAGTTTAATTGCCTTCAGAGCAAAGAAATTTTTGGAAGGAAGCTGCTTCCCTCTTTACCTTGCTATCCTGCACCACTACAAAGTTCAAGCTTACTTTTACTTACAGCATGGTGTAACCCCAGCCAGCAGCCAAGCCCCACTCAGCCGCTCGCTCACTCCCCAAAGACAGATCGGGGGAGAATGGGATGAGTCAAAGGCAGAGAATTTGGGAGCTGAGATGAAGACAGTTTTCAGAAACAGGAAGAGCAAAAGCCATGCACACAAACAAAGCAAAACAAGGAATTAATTCCCTGTTTCCCATGGGCAGGCAGTGTTCAGCCATCTCCAGGAAAGCAAGGCCCCACCACAGATAATGGTGACTTGGGAAGACAAATGCCATCACTTCAAATGTTCCCCCCTTCCTCCTTCTTCTCCCCAGTTTGTATACTGAGCAGATGTCACAGGGTCTGGAATATCCCTTTGGTCAGTTAGGGTCCCCTGTCCTGGTCATGTCTTCTGCAAGCCTCCCACGCACCTGCAACTTCCTTGCCAGCATGGCAATAACGAAAGCATCTCTATATTATCAACCTTGTGCTCAGCACAAATCCAAAACATATCCACATACCAGCCACTGTGAAGAAAATTAACTCTACTCCAGCTGAAATCAGGACAGTCATCCAAACTTCCTACTTCAGTGCAGCTGTCCACAGCCAATTTCTGGAATCTGTTTAATCAGAGTCACTTAGGCACTGCGGTGACACTGTCTTCATTCTTTCAAATATTCTATTGTTAGCATAAATCAAGAGCAAAAGAACATTTGAAGCCCTGAGGACTGCATATTGAATGTCAGACCTGTGTGATTTGATGAACTGGGATGAAAGAAATCCCTCAAATGCTAGAGTTTATCATGGGGCAACTGACAAACTCTTAGCTTAAGCACTGCTGGCATGGCATTATCATACTGACATCAATTGCCACAGCAGATAATGCATGTGAGTTTGACAAGTTCATTTTTTCAGAGAATCTGACTTGATAATTGTTATTTTACAAGGACTAACCTGTAGCTGAGATTAAAAATTAAGCAGGCATGCTTTGCTCTCTCATGCTCATCAGAGAGTATCCCAGTGTACATTCAAGGATCATAATGAATAGCATATACAGGCATTAATTTATTCATTACTTGAATCCAGGAAGAACAGTTTTATTCTGATCTTGATCTCATTTGCCTGTTCTCCAGTAGTGTGAGATAACTATATTTACAAAGCAGCTACATTACTCTGATTGCAAACAACTGCACTTTTACTGTCTGCATATTTCCATTGTCTATGAAAAGATGAGCTACGCCGGTGCTTAATGGAACAACAGAGAGTCAGATTCAGCAGCTATTTATATAACTATGGTTTTAGATTTTAAGTAGTTGCCAGATAAAAAATTTTGCCTTTTCTGAACTACACTGTGAAAAAAAAATCACAAAAAATCAAAAAGTCTGCTTGAAAGAATCCCTTAGCAATGAGAAAGAAATTTTACGTAAGCTACCATATACACTGGACCTGGATTTGGACCCCAGTATTCAGTTTCCCTTTTGTAATCAAATAGAAACCCTTGATGCCCCAGCTGAGATGAGGGTATACTAAGTTATATTCATAGAAGAACAAAGCTTACCTGAAAAGCTCTAAACTAATCAGAATGAAAAAAACCCAAAAACTGAAATAAGAGAGTTTTTCCAAATATTCTGTCCAACACTTTTCTTCTCTCTAGCAAGATTCTCCCTCTAGAAGAAGGTGCACACTTCCAAATTGTGTCAGGAGAATCTATCCTAGGCCATTCTAGCTTTTGAGTCTCACCCCGGGACTGTTTGTAAAGTACCTGTTGGCATGTGCTCAAGTCATTCCAAGAAGCCTGGTAGCAGCTTACAAGACACGGAGGACAGAGTGGCAGCACTAAAAAATACCCCTTGCACTCACACCTTTTGAAAAAGTGCTGATAGGATCTTCCCAGAAAACCTGGTTTTGTCAGACTGCTCCCAGGAAAATCATGTTCCCTGTCTTTAGTGTTCAGACTCAGGTGAAATAGGGAATGGCATTGTGAAACTTGACTTGAAGCGAAAAAACTCAAAAAACCAAAAACCCAAATCCAAACCACCAGACAACCAGTTTCATTTATGGCTAACCTTACTGGTTTTTACACAACAAGAAAATTTGAAAACAACTTATTTTATTTGCTTTGTTAGTGGGGTGAGAGAAAGGTTGCTCTCTGCAGTAAAACTAAATCTAGAATTTTCAAATATATCACAAATCATAAATTCTGGCTTTCAACTGACTTTGCTCACAACCAAAGTAAAATGCTGAGCAGTGAAACAGTTGCAGCAGGGAACTTATTCAAAGGCAAAAAAGATGCTGCTACATGACCAAGAAGAGAATAGCATTCTGATCCTTGATGAAAATAAGAAGCCAAGAGAAGGAAGGAAATTTCAAGGTGATCCAGAGACAAACATTGTTTATATTCAATTAAATTTCAAAGCTAAAATCCCAACCGAATTGTTTTCCATCTACTGTGTGTTTTATGCCATGGTACCATATGCTACAGTTTGGAGTACTGTCTCCCTCAGTTGTCTTTTAATTGGCTTGACCTATGGGAAAGATGGCAAGAAACCAAACTAATTATATCAATTCACCTCCTGCTCTACAAAATCTGCTATAGAATGACATGTCTGATGAAAAAATAACAACAATGGAAATGCAAATACAGTTTCTTAACATATTTCTACATGCTGGACCTTCTTTTTTGCAGTATCATGTTAGGGATTTCTAAGGATTTTCTTGACAAATTATGCAGATTCAGATCTCAAAGTGCAAAAGTGCTTTCTCTGTGAGGGAAAAAAAACAAAAGCAGCTCATAGCATTTATTCTCCATAGAACTCTTTTAAAAGTAATTAGCAGTACTTGCAAAATGAGCAGGACCCAGTCCAGAACAATTAGCTCATTTTCAATTAAAAATAGATTCACTATTTTTATGCCTTCTACTCAGCATATATCAGTGTTACTCTCCATTTACACTGCTTTAAATTTAAATGTCTTTTCTAAATCGAGAAACTGGAAGCTGATGTCCAAAAAAAAAAAAAAAGTGAAGTAGATATCAGATATCTAAGAAAGCCTTATTCAAAGCCACAATTGCATGTCCCCCATGTCAGCAAAATAAGCACCTTATCCCAACTAATGCCATATCCATTTTACTGAGTGATGTTTGAAATGATGAACAATGGAAAGCCTGTGAATGCTATCCGTGGTACATTTTGCACCCAGCATGGAGTGCATTAGATACAAATGGGTAGTATTTTAATGACTGCTTACACTGAAATGATAAAGTCTGCTTTACATGCTTTTGACCACCTGAAAGGTGGTAGTTCCCCACTCTTTGTTAGGCCAGTATCTCTCTCTTGCTTCATTGACACAGAAGGTATCAGGGTAATCGACTTAACCGTCAGTGACTTCAGATTGGTGAAATGAGCACCACTACAAATCCCAAAGATTTAATCCTAAAGATTAAATCCTTGGAATAGATTTCTGAGAGATTTAGTCAATGTTTTTTGACATAAATATTTCCTTATTTGTCACATCCCATCCATATATTGGTTTACAAGCATGAATGGGCGCCCTCAGTGTGCATTCAAGTACAGGTCTATTTTCCAACAGACTTTTAGAATATGTTTCTATCGGTATCTTGGTTTTGTAGATAAGAGTATAGCCTACAAAAAAAAACACTTAAAACAGTTCACAGAATAACTATAGAGGCTTAATGAAACCACTGGGAAAGAATGAATTATCTGTGTCTACTAAACAGTTCAACTTTAATACAGAAAATCCCGTGGATATCTCTTTAATTTTGACAACAGAAATAATAACAGTCAAAGAAAAGTCAAGATAATCTCAACTATGGAAAGACTCTGTCAACAACAGTGTTGTGCAGAAAGGCTATAGGTGTCTTCCATGTAGTTTTCTGGAAATTCTAGCATTTTCATTTTCAGAAATGCAGAATGTCAACAGTTTTCAGCGCTTCACAGGATTTGATACATAGGGCCCAGTCTCAAGCAGAGCTCACATATCTACTTGGCTAGTTTAGTTTTAAACTTACTATCAAATTTTCTTTCTGATACACTGCTTGCCAAACTCAATATGAATCTTATCATGGATTACAATGACACTGTGTTACACTACTCCTTTTTTTAAGCTGTATATTCCAGGGCTTTGTCACAGATGATCTCTGATAACTGGACAGAGATGATTCCTGCAAATCAGTTATAAAATGGTCCTGTATTGTTACACTTTTGTAGTGGAAAAAGTTGAGAAAAATTGCCGGTACCAATGACTCATAATAGCCTTATATCTATTTTTTTTCTGTTTAGACAGTAGTTTACTCCTAAAGCAATTACAGAAAATGGGCCCATCTGAAGAAGCAAAAATAAAACAATTGAGTAAACAGACACATTCTGTGTGAAGTACTTATCTTACTCTTCACTCTCTGGGAACCCCTAATGTGGGTTCTGGAGAGATAGCCTGCACTTTCTGTGGACAATAATCTGTAAGGTGCTCCCCTAAGGCACCGTTCTTGTCTGAAAACTTGTTATGTGGTGTCCTTTGAACACCCTGCATAGTAAACCATTCTCATGGGTGAGTCTTCTTCACCCCCACCCCTCCAAAAGAAGATACAGGAGCTTTATTTGACCATAGTCATTATTCTTTTTTTTTTAAGTAATAGAGTCCAATAAATGTTTTTGTAAGTTTTTAAAAACTCAGCTCAGCTATGACTGACTGGGCTTAAATCAACATTTACTTTCTTGCAGCTCATCTAGAGTCATAATAATAGGGCAAGATCACAGCAAGCTGCTGCTAAAGACCTTTATGATACCACAGATCTGACACTGGTAGAGCAACAGAGAGCAAACTTCTAAAGAACAAACAAGTTGCTTCCATGTAAGGACTTTCAGCAATTCAACATGCTCTAGTAATTCAATCACAAGCTGTTACGTTATGTGCAAGAGTCCCTGGGTGAAATGGTGTAGTTTGGGTTATGAAGCAGTTCAGCCAGGATGATCATAATTGTTCCCTGCAGCTTTTAGATGTATTAACAACAACAAAAACAAAAAACGTAGAGAAACAGCTGAAAGTGCCATATGTGTGGGGAGGCTGAATTGTTCCTAAATCTTGTCACTCCTTTTATTTTCCTCAAGTTCTGTTCTTGACCTGAGATTACATCTTCTTTGACAGAGCTGATATGATATGGCCAACCAATCATTGTGGTCTTCTCCTAAAAAAACAAACAAACAAAAAAACAAGCATAGAGACTCCATAATTTTTAAGGTGAATTTCAGAAAAATTAGTTGAAACAGCATATGGTCTGAACTTGAATGTGAATAAAGAATTTTTATTTTTCTTTAGATTACAAAAATCTCTTTCCATTCACAATAACTCTTTAAATAATCACAAACTGACCATAGAGAAGCCACCCACTGAAAGCTGCTTCACTGACCTGTCGAGATATTAAGGCCCTTGAAACCAGTGTACATACAGCAACATGGAGACAGCTTGTTTTAATATAAAAAGTTCAATTTTTGGTCTGCAGTGTAGAAAGTAGAAGGGAAGTACATGATATTTGGGGAACTGAAATCTTCAAAATACTATAGCTTGCCAAATTTTGATTTTCAATAGGAAATTATTCTTTCCTTTTAGATCTTAAAATAATTCATAAACCCGAGATTTTTTCGCTGCAAGTAAATGCTGAGTGCAAAGCTGTGGTGGTTTGAAGAGACTGAGTTGATGGACAGGGTTTTGGACCAATTGCTTCTCGCAATTTTGCATATAAAAGGCACTGGCGGGGGGAATTCGGGCTTCTTCTGGTTTCCGGTCCCTCACCGGGAGGGGCGGCGGGGGCCGGGCCGGGCCGGGCCGGGCCGGGCCGAGCCCCCTGCCCTCTCCCCATCCCTCTTCGGGGCTGAGGCACGGCACCCCC